>JAQFYR010001097.1:0-10761 GCA_034694985.1 Campodea silvestrii
ATCTATTGTTACCCCTAGATCCCTGACAGTGTCACTTCTACTGATTATGTGGTCATCAATTTTGTAGTCAAATTTTAGAGTTTCTTTTTTCCTACTGAAGGACACAATATAGCACTTATCGTAATTAATTGATAACCTATTTAAATTTGACCATTCAGTTAGTACATTTATTTTATCCTGGAGAACTTTTGTGCAGTCAGATGTAGTAATTGGTACGCAAATTTTTATATCATCTGCAAAAATGTAATGGCTATCCCCTAAAAATTCAGAAATGTCATTTACAAATAGAAGAAACAGTAGAGGTCCTAGTTTACTACCCTGAGGTACGCCAGTTGGGGGGGTGAAGTGTGATGATAATGAAGTATTAACCCTAACAACCATATCTCTATTGCGAAGGTAGGTTTGTAGCCATTTTATCAAGTTAGGATTTAGATTATATATTTTTTCTAGTTTCAGCAACAGTAGATCATGATCAACAAGATCAAAGGCTTTGCGGTAATCTGAGTAAAATAGGTCGCATTGTTGACCGTTAATAAGAGAAGTGTATACTTCATTATAACAAGTAATAAGGTTAGACATACATGATCTTTGCTTAAGAAACCCATATTGAAAAGGTGAAAGTGTTGGTCGGACATGGTTTAGCATGTTAATGTGTAAGGAGTGTTCAAGGCTCTTACCAAATATAGAAGAGATGACAATTGCTCTGTAATTTGTAACATTTTTAGCTTTAGATCCTGTACATTTTGGTATTGGGGATACTATTCCATATTTCCATGGTGTAGGGAATGTGTTTGAATTAAGAGATCTGTTGAATAAATAAGTTAAGGGTATACTAAGCTCATTGGAACAAGCTGATATTACTTTGTTGCAGAAACCAAAGCAGTCTGCTCCAGTTTTCTTTGTACATGCTATTAATGCATCTGTAACTTCTTTCTTATTCACAGATACAGGTTTCTGTGGTAATAATGAATTTTCATAGTTTATTTGTGGGTATTCCGAGATGGCAGGCTTATTTATGTTGTCATAATTGTAAGTGCTACTGAAAAATGAGGCAAAAGCTTCAGCCTTATCAGTATCATTATTTAGGGTTTTTTCTTCATAACATAAGTCATTAGGTAGGGCCTGAGAATTTTTGCGTTTAGAATTAACAAAGTTCCAAAATTTTTTACCATTGGTGGATTGATTATGGCAATAGATTTTGTAGTTCTGTCGCAAAGTTTGTTTTAAGTTTGTACGTTGGCGTTTGTACTCTAGTTCTGCATTGGGTAAATTACGTAATTTCCAATTTTTCCACAGTTGTTTTTTCTTTTTTAACATACTTTTTGCTTTAGAATTGAACCAAGGGAGGGTGGATGCTTTAAGTTCAAAAGTTGTTAGGTGGGTACTGAAGAGACTATTGAGGGTTTCATGGAATGTTAAAACTGCATTATGGAGATCCATTGTTGAGAGAAATGACCAGTCATGGGTACTCAATTCTTCCTTAAGAGCAGGAAAATTACTTTTTTTGTAATCAATATATTTGATTTTAGCTGCCCTGTCTTTGTATTCAACGTTTACTGATATTAATATGCTGTCATGATCCGAACTGAAATGCCCAACGTCTATACTGCAATCACATTTTAAATTACTTAAACACCAGTCAAGAATCGCATCTCCCCGTGTTGGTTCTAAGACAAACTGGGTTAAGTTCATTTTTGAAAGCATATCATTAAAAGGTAATTTCAACAGGTCATTTACGGCACTTGTTAAATATGATCCATCATTTGACCAAACACAATTTGGTAAGTTGAAATCCCCTATAAAAATTATTTTAGTATTAATTTTCATGTGTGCTAAGAATTCAAGTAATTCTAGAAAGGAATTTATAGTTTGTGAAGGGGGTCTGTAGTAAACAGCAACTAATATATTTGTGTTAATACAATTGATTTCACACCATATGATTTCATCATTTGGACAAGATACTTCTAGGTCTGTTCGATGTATCGGGTTCAAGACTTTGTTACATAATATAGCTACACCACCGCCCCTTCCTACCTGTCTATCTCTACGCATAACTACATATTTGTCGTTCATGGGACAGATTTCTGCATCCGAAATAGTATTGTTCAGCCATGTTTCAGAGAACCCTATAATGTCGTATTCCACAAGGTTTTGAAATTGTGCGTTAACATCAAAAAGTTTATTCTTAAGACTTCGAACATTTTGATAATATATTTTTAGTTTGTCTTGATTTACCACACTTACATCCTTGACACCTGTTACAATACTCACTTCAGGTAATTTATCACTTGAAGTTGATTTGATTGGGAGGGGAATATCGTTTATTCCTTGAGATTCACACTTTTCCTGAGAGGGGGTAATACTATTTATCACAGAGGGATTGCACTGTTCGTCGATAGATTGAGCGTTACATGATATTGCACTATTACATGATATTGCACTATTACGTGATATTGCACTATGTGACTTAGAGGCACTTATATCATCTGCGAAATTATTTACATTATTAACTATCAGTCTATCACAGTTCGGGAGGGGTTGCTATTTCGACACGGCATCAGGTGCACTGGTATATGGTCCCTGTGATTGTTCTGTTTCTTGAGGTGGGGTAATAAGGTTTTGACTCGGGGTATGGGTTACAGGTTGTGATGATGGTGGACTTTCACTACTCGGGTGGGGTTGTGAATGGATTGGGTGTTTGGAAGTACTTCCTTGAGGATTGTTGTGCACTATTTTCCCGTGTGTAATTCGGACATCATAGCCTTGTGATTTTAATTCACGCAGCTCCTGAATTAGTTTTTTCTGGTGACTTCGTTCTTTGAAGGTTAAATCCTTATTAATAAAAACAGTCTGAATCCATACTTGCTCGCACTTCCTTAGTTGCACTGCATTCTTAAGCACTGAACTTTTTGTATGGTTGTTGGTGAATGTAACTCTTATCGGTCTAGGTGTCTTCTGGTCTGCTTTGAATTGTCCGAGGCGAATGATGGATTTGGTGTAGTCTATTGAGGGGGGGTAGGCTACATGTAAAACATCTTGAATTCTGCTCTGATCATCACTGTTCCACTCAGGAAGGTCACGACCATTGGATTCTGGGATTCCAAAGATGATGACGTTCATCTTGCGTTTTTCTTGCTCCTGACTCTCTCTTAGGGCTTCTGTTAATTGCTGAGTCACTGAAAAGCTGTCATTGTGATGTGAATGGTGCAGACTGGACTGAGTATTACTACTTCCTTGATGATTAATGTTGCACTTTGTCTCAGTTGAGACCTCTTCATGTATTAGGCCTATTTGTTGCTTTGAGATTGATTCTATGAATGATGCCTTCAAGGTGTTTATGCTACTTTCCACTTGTTGCTCCATTTCTTTCTTCACTGTGGTGAATTCTGCAATCAGTGTATCCTTCATCTCATTGATCAATTTGGTGGTTCCATTTATGGATATGTCGGGTGTGCTAACTTCAGGAGACTTTTCACAGTTCAAACAATACCAAACAGAATATTTCTTCTCTTCTAGCCACTCATAGACTTTAATATGTACACCAGCACATTGGTAATGAAACCAGAACTTACAGAGGTCACATTGTAGGAAATCTGACCTTCTTTTATCATTTTTCAAGCATGTGCTACACAGACACTCATCATCTGCAGCCATCTTGTGTTACTGTCTTTGCTTATGTATGTCCTCCTATAGAGACTGTATGGGGTCCAGCAACAGGTCATTTACTCTACCAGTACTGTCCCACCATCACGAGATGTCCTTTTGAAAGAATGTGGGGGAAGAGAAAGTTAAGCCCTAGAGCACTTTTCTTTCACTTTCCTACGTAAAATCAGGGGTGTTCAAAACAGGCACAGTATTGAAGATTATCTCTTATTTTCGGAAAATGGTTAAGAAAATAAAATTTATAATATAGATCAATTAGTCTATAATATTTTATTATTTCTTTTAATAATATCCCATTGATCTAATATTAGCATTATTTATAATATCCTTAAAGTATCACAAACATTTTATTTATGTAAATCGTAAATAATGTCATACAGATTATTTTATGTTAAAATCGTAAAATACCACATACATTTTTATATTATTATTATTAAAACAGTAAAATACCTTGTTAGAAAGAGACTTTAAAAATTAATATATAATTGAAGAAACACCTTTCGTACTGTTTGAGTAACGTGCTTCAACGTTATATGAATCCAAATCACAAGATGAATTCCTTCAGAAATCATGCAAACTAGGCTCACCTAGTTTTATATTATCACAATACTCCGTTATACTCGTACAAATACTTCAGCAACTTTTACTATCCTTTATATTAAGTACCTCCGTACGTTAATATTGTTATTCCAAGTCACAATCCAATAAACTAGTCTACAAAAACTAAACTAATAGTCCCTGCCCTAAAAACACAAGACCATTTCATTTTGATTCGTATTGACAAGTTTCTGTTTATTGACCCCCCAAATATCATAATCCCCTTACAACAGTTCATATTATTTTATCTTCAATTTCTGCTATTATATTCTTCCAACATAAGGAAAGCTTGATCATCTTACAGGTCGAGATTTTCTTATTTCTTCTTGCACTTAGATCGGTTTCAGCTATTCATTATTAGATCGGTTTCAGCTATTCATTATTAGATCGGTTTCACGCTTTTCAAATCTTCTCGGGTTCGAGCATACTACCTTCCACTTCCATGCTATTACAATACATTAATCTTACAAGCTCGGTTTCAGAGGATTTATTTTCGTAAAATTCCAACTTCTGTTTCAAGTTCGAATTTTCCCTCACCAATAAACTAATACTTTTACCGTGTTCGTATATGACTTCGTGTGCTTTCTTCAATTCCTCGTTCACCCTCCGCAATTCACTAGCCTTTGCTTCGAAACTTTCTTTCCACTCTGAAGGTGTATTACCTAATAGTTTACACATATTTGACTTTTTGGTTGACTGGACTGAGGTTTGTTTACTACTCGCTCCGGGCTACGAAGTGGTTTCGTGTTTGTTTTTGATTGGTTTCTCGTGTTTGTTTTTGTTCGGTTTCTCGAGATTGTGTTTGTTTAACAGTTACTGATAAATTTCCTTCACTTTCCGCATTCTTAACTCTCACCTGTTTCACATGATTTTCGTCCCTTCGTCTCTCATCTTCTTTACCCGTAACCTGTTTCGTGTAGTCCCAATCTTCCCACGCGCATGTGTTTTTCCCTGGTTTCTAGGATCATTTAACCACGCCTGTCTAACGCCCTTATAATCAAACTCAATGACTAAGCCCTTTGCTTCAATTTCGTTATATAGACGTCCCCTGTGTACTTCAGGGGACAGATTACAGACCAGTGTGGCATTTTGGAGTTAAAAGAGCAGTGGCAAGTCTTACCTTCTCTTATAAACCTGTTGCAGCACCATTCATCGTCCACAAACTTCCTATCCTTAAAATAAAGCCGCCCATTCTGCACTTTATACCACTTGAGGTCCGTTGGTGTTCCTTCCAAATGGTGTATTCCAATTGCTCGATTCTTTGTCATGTAATCTTTCGGCTCCTGATTTTCTTCTGGGTCCTTTCTATATTTCGTGATTTTGTATGGACGTTCTGCTTGACTGTAAGTTGGTCTTCTCGTGCTTTCGCCTTCATAATACTTTTCACCTCGGGAATTCTGTCGAGTTACGTCACTATACCTCATTTCACTTCTATTCTTCCATGATTCAGACTCATCACGTTCGTTTTTTTAACGTCAAAACGCGACATTACTGGTTCTAACTTCACCAAATTTGTGTAGATTTCGAAATTAGAATTTTGATTCTAGTTTAATTTTCATTCTCTATTTCGTGTTTCTTTGAATATAGTTCCCCTTAACATCTGTCCTTGTTTCGGTTTCTCGGTTCAAAATTTAAACAAATTATTTATAAATTTTACTAAATTTTGAAATATTTAAAAAATGGGTCGGTTTAAAAAAAAAAATTTATAGTGAACTTAATTTCAAATCGGTTTCCCATTTCTCTTTCGTGTAGTCGGTTGATGCGAAATTTGCTAGAGAATCCGCCTCATTGTTCTCTTCACAATCCCCGTGGCCTTGGGAGGTGTGCTTGTGGTTTCCTCAACCCGTTCTAGTTGACTGCTTGCTTTTTCTTTCCTGGTTTGGGAATTTTGATGGATCTCCCTTGTAGTTTTGCACTCGGGGAAATGTTCAGGGGTAGTTTGGGTGGCTTGAGTGGATCGAGATTGCCCAGACTTCCCTTGGTTCGCTTCAGACATGAGGATGAAACTGTCTATTAGGCTATGAAATACACTCTAAACGTGCTATAATTACCTGTTTCGGCAGTCAAACGGGCCTCCTGATCATTACGTGTACTGGTTTTTGGGGCTACTGGACCTTTTGCACCAGTTTTAGTTACTTTCTGAACTTTCGTAGTAACCTCTGGGGAAGAAAAGAGAAGAAATACACAAATTAGTTATGAAAAACACTATAAACGTGCTATAATTACCTGTTTCGGCAGTCATACGGGCATCCTGATCATTACTAGTACTGGTTTTTGTGGCTACTGGAGATTTGCCACCAGTTTGTCACTTTCTGAACTTTCGTAGTAACCTCTGGGGAAGAAAAGAGAAGAAATGCAGATATTAGTTATGAAAAACAAGTAACAGTTATGAAATACACTCTAAACGAACTATAATTACCTGTTTCGGTGCTAATAGAGGCCTCGATAGCTAAGGGATCAACCGCATCTTCTGCCTGTAAACCTCCCTCATCACTCATAGCTGCCTAAAAGCAATGAGGAAAAACTAGCCTAGAATTTAAATTTGCCAAAAAAATAATTATCTTTTCATTTTTTCTCTATAAACACACAGCAGATATAGATAGACCAAAAATAAGGTAGGGAAAGCCACATTTAATTTCAAATTTTCGAATTTATAAAAGAAACTTTGGAAAAATAAACTTTTTGTATTTTTGGTTACCAGAATCGGTGACAAGGCGATCACACTCCTTAAAAAGGTTACAGGTACGCTTACCACCCGTAGCCTAGGTCTTCTGAATTTACCATATTGTACCAATCTCTGGAACCACCAGCCCGCATTTCTGATGAATAACAGCCGATCGGAGCTACGTCTATCAGTCTGTGAGACGGACGAATAAAAATAAATATGTTTTTACCTTTGTTTGAGGTGGATCGGCTTGTTTACATCTTCAAACAGTCAAACCAATTTTTATTTCATTCATTAGTCTTAGTATCCATTACTTCCTCTAAATTTTAAATCTCAAAAAGAATGATGATTGCCATTATGAATTCATCGAACTACATTCGACGAGCATTTTGGTCTGTGGAACATGGAGTTGTACTCGGCCAACCCAATTTGAGTAGATTTTTGAAGTGATGGCGTTTAAAGTTGACCGACACACGGAAATTTGAGATCGCGACATCGAGTTGAGTTCGAACTAACATGAGGAGCGATGTAATTTTCGAAATCGAACCCAGTTCGACCAAACCAGTACTTAATGACCGTATGTAAATCGAAGTGCAGGTCATTGTTTTAAAGGAAGTGATATTGATGAAGAATCAAAATATGAACTCATGCATAAAGTAAGCTTTCTTAAGCATTTTTCACATTTATCTCAAGCATTTCCGAACTTGGACCTAGGGGTTAAGCCTCAGATAGACCACTTTTGCCATTTGTTAGATTGTAAGATCTACATTCCGTATATATACGGTATATTTACAGCCACAATCCAAATCTAAAAAACCTTATTCCAACTTCAAGAGAGTGCATTTCAAATTTAAACAGACATTTCAAATCTAAACACACATTCCATGTCCAAAGACTCCAAACAGCCACAATCTAAATTATATGGACATGACTACTTGATCATTGGATTCTGTCTCCTTGTTGTGTTGTTGTTACAGACTCTCAGGCTGGGGTTTATTATTTTACTAACTTAAAGGCCTAATTACAGTAACTGTAGCCGCAGGTCAAAGTCTGATTTTGTCCTTGTTACCACTTCCCATTTCCCATGGAATCGCCAACCCCCAAATACCCTCCCACCCTACTCCCTCCTACTGTGATGTACGTATGCCATGTGATAGTAGAAATAGTAGAATTACACATTCTTTTTCTTCTTTTCAGGCCTTGTACAGTGCATGTTTAGAAGCAAACATACGTCAAAGTATGGTTTCATCAAATGCTATTGACCCATCAATAATGGAGAGAAATGAATGGTAAGACAATACAATACATGAAATAATGCAAAATCTTCGGTATCCAGGTAGCCAGGCTACCGGGAAGGAACAGCTGTGATCGGGAAGGAATGTAGAAAACCGAAAAAACATAACAAAATAATAAGAGCATACCGATCTACATAGACATATCATATGTATCATTCAAAGCGTATTAAATAGTACTTTCTAAAATTGTTTCCACTTTTCTTCTGTGTCTAGTACGAGGCGTGGTACATAGAAAATTGTAGAAAAAATAGATTGTTGCCGAAAAATATTTTCCAGTTTCAAAGCGTTCTATTACCAATAGCCCTATACATAATTAGATTCTTCAATTCATTAGAGCCCATCTGCTCCACCCCCCTCCCTGGAAACAGGACACACCACGGGTAGGTGAGGTTGTCTTTTGATTGGGAGAGGCTTTGTATTTGCGTCACCTTAATCTTTTGTCCCCCATTATTGTATGAGTAACTCAACACATATTTTGATATATAGAATACCAGTATTCGGTGATAAACGGAAGAATTACGGCGGAAAGAAAATTCAGCGATTTTTTTATTTTTGTAGTAACTTGTTTTCCATTCGGGAGGGGTATGTTTCGGCTACCGTACCAGGAAGGAAAGAACTTTTTGCAAACATGAATACATTTAGGTCTAACACCATTCAAATAGGAATTTCACACTTTGAAATGAAAAGTATGCTGAAATATTTAAAATACCACGCTAATAAATTTTATAAATAGTTTGTTCAAATGCCTACTGTGATAAGTCACAAGCCAGCATGTAAACCTATTGGATAAATAAGTGCAGTGGTTTGCAGAGATTTAAAGTTTTTGGTTCCATATAACAGACAACCAAATGTATGGTTATGTAATTATTATTAAGTACACGTAGTGGTTTTAAAATTGTGATGGTTTTCTGAAATTGCTCAAAGTTATCAAAACTGAAATATGGAGTCAAAGAAGAAATCAACCTGAGTTCTGGAGTTTGCAAAACATTAAGTTTATGAAATAGCTTAAAATGTTTTATACAATAACGTAGGCTTGATTTAAATTAGAATGAGTCGGAAAGGGATGAAAATCTAGTTGCATAGCCATTGTAGGGGCTTTTGCTGAACTAAAATTATGTATAATTTTAAAGTTTTAAAATTTTAGAGTAAGGTCCATTGTCCAACATCATATTCTGTTCTCAATAATGAAATAAAAAAGAAACAGTGATACCTATTTAATTAACTCTTCTATAGATTTATAGTTTTATACTAACCTCCTTTTTGTTTATTTTAGGGGTATTGATAATGGCATGAGCCGCTACAACGAAGCTGACTTTTACAAACAAGAACAACCAACTGAATCAGTGAGTCGAACAGATTCCGAACCCCGTGAAAGGAGAAGTCGTAGTTCGGAACGTTACTCCGATCGCGACCGCCGTGACAGAGATTCAAATCGCTCCAAACGCTCTCGGGAAGATCGAGATGACTCCAGCAGACGAGAACGTCGTGACAGAAGTCCACGCAGAGAGAAACGTAGTAAAGAACGTGACCGAAGTAAGGAACGTAATCGAAGTAGAGATAGAGAACGAAGTCGTGAGAAAGAGAAGAGTCGTGAGAAGAGTCCTAGACGAGGACGTAGTCGTGATAGGTCGAGAGATAGATCCAGCAGGGATAGGTCTAGAGATAGATCCAGGGAGAGAAGTAGAGAACGTAGAAGAAGAAGGGAGGATAGAAGTCCAGCGAGGAGGGGAAGGTAAGTGACAGCAGGACTTGTTTCGTAGGGATTGATAACACAGACTACCTTCAAAGTAGCAAGGAAAGAAATTCTGAGCTTTCAATGCCACATTATTGAGATAATGAGAGAAAGACCTACAAGTTTTGAAAGGTGAAAATTGACTCTTACAAGTTAAAACTTGGTTTTGTTAAGTTCTTACCTGGATAATTGATTGAAGCCTAATCAGGCAAAATTTTTAAAACAAAAAAAGGAAAAGCGTGCTTTTTTAAGAATTTGCTTGTGTTAAAAATATATTGAAACCTACAGTTGTACACCAGTGTTAAAGTTAACGTGGTATGCAATATACTGTATTATTGTTTCAGTGATGATTGTTATTCTGCACGAGGTGGAGATAGAGATTTGGATGTTCCTGATTTCAAATCATTACCAGCTAATAATACTATCATGATTAGAGGACTTGCTCAACATATCAGTGAAAATGATGTAAGTACTCTATACACAACATTCACACTTCAAACTCTTCTTTCAAGAGCACAAAAAGTAAAAATTACCGGTATGCCTTGATGAGTGTCAAAACCCCAGCCACACTCAAACTATAGTAACCTATGTATGTGAAACAAGGCCATAGATACGACTTTGCTGAACGAGGAATAATTATATTAAGGCTGTCGATTTTCGGTTATACGAAATTTGTTATTATTTTTTATTTTTAGCTTGTTAAAACTTACGTAACTTTTTTTAGGAGTATCGTAGAAATAAACGTTGCTGTAATTCTAAAAATGTCACCTTTCAGGGGATATGTAACACAATGGGGTGCATAAGTTTAC
>JAQFYR010001098.1:0-10760 GCA_034694985.1 Campodea silvestrii
TATCATTGTTACAAATTTTTTTATGCTGTACTGCATAGCATATCATAATTATGTGATATCATCTAAAAATTTCCAAAATTTCATGTGAAAAAGAAGTTAGAATTTTTTAATTATTTTTACATGTATCAGTAAGCCTTCCCCCACAAAATATATTTTTTCCATTGAAAATTTTTAATCCATGCAGTGAGGTGTTAAGTATTTTAGGGTATTTTGACGTATGTGAATTTAGTTTTTTGAAATAAACAACTGTAGACTTCTTTATTGCAGCAAAAATTCAGATTTTTGAGCTACGTGTTTTTGATTTTCACTTGCAATTTGACTTACTTGTTTTTGTTTTTTGAGTTTCCTGAAAAATGTCAATTTCTGAGGTACGTGGTAATGACTTTACGCCGACGTGAATGGTAGCACGTCTTGATATCTATATTTACTTCCAATCCTACACTGTGCCAGCCTCGAGAGACAATAACCAAAGCCGTATAAGTAACGGTTTTTGGACGGGTTTTACTTATAATTATTTTTAAATAAATTTGCTTTTTTAATTTGCTAAACGAAGCAATGCCGAACATTTTCACGATTTTTCACACAAAATATGCGGAGTTGTTGCTTGATTTTTAAGAAAAAAATTCTTCCTTTCCCCCGTTCTTCTTAATTTTTTTTTCATTTCTGGAGGGGTTTGTAGTACCATAATAATTTCCCCCTTATATACGGCATTGATTGGAGAAGCTGTATAGTCTGTTTCAAGAATCCTTCTCGCCGATAAGATCACTTCACTGCAAATTGCAGTCAATTAAGTCAGTGCTCGTCATGAGTCTTAGTGTAGACTTGGAGTACACGGAGTATTAATTTATTTCTATTGCTAGTAAATATAGCTTCTCTCAGACAAAACCCAAAAACTGTAATTTTTTTAATAAATTATTTAGAAGGCATAACCCATGAATGGTGTGCTGCTGCCAGATCACTTCATCGTATGTTATATTTTAATGTAAACGATAACGCGCCTGATCTTAACCAATAACTATATCTTAACATTCTGATATAATTATGTCAGGCTGCATGCTACATTAAGTAGTGATTCTTTTTCCACCTTTACTAAATTATTAACACTTCACACGTTTATTAGATTGAATTGCACAAACACAAAAATTGATGTTAGCAGAAAATATTTCAACCTTATATTTGCATGTGACAGACAATTTCATTTCAAAACTGAAATGCTTTGACACTACCGTTTGTAGTAGAGTACATGAAATAAACTGTAAATAAAATGCTTCGCTAAAATATTTTAGTAGTTAATAATTCTATAGAAACGAAAAAAAGAATCAAAAGAGTATACACTCTGAATGCACGTACTTCAAAAATGAAATACACTGATGCAGTAATGACTTCCAACACCCTTTTCGTCAAATATAATTTTCTCTTTTATACTATCATTATTCATAAGGTCAACCGATTATAGTAATGTTATGAATTGTACAGAATATAGTCTACACGTGTTGCTGGCGATATATATAGAGCAACATTAAAGGCGATGATATACTGTTCAGAAATTTAATTAAACGAAGTGTAACTTTGTTTTAAATTTAATTTCATATTGTTCTGTGATTATGGGAATGAAATAGTACAATATTATTAATAACCAAGTTAATTACTCAGTAGAATCGGTGTGATACAATACTTATAAAATGTGGCATAGCGTAACCAGAAAATTACAATGTACATTATTTATTACTCCTGATGCATCTGGGTAAAATGGTCGTGGAACTATAAATTGCTGATTTATATTATGTTGTAAACGAAGGCCCGCGAGAAGGAGAGCTGTTGATTCGGGAGCAAATACAATAATGAAAGAAACTTGACCCTGTATCTTCCACAATCTAAATTCCTTATGCCAGTGTTCGAGCAGATTACAACGTACGCAGCAATTTGACTTTAATATAAAAAAAGTTCCATTACAGTTCTTGTACACAGTAACTTTATTGTTTTTAATTTAGTTACTGTATTCCGAGTTCTGTTGAACCGTCATTCGTCGTTTTAAGTACAAAATTCGATTTTTATACCACAATGTGAAATCTATTAAGTGTATTATTTGCGATTATTTGGGCCGTGAAGTTATCGACGGGCTCCGTACTGGGTAATGCGGATCATGCTTTCCGATGAAAATCCACTGTACAGTGTTTCAGCCATAATTTTTTTTTTCATTTCAACAGAAATTTACCGTTCCTGATTTAAATTATCTTTAATCCACAAACATCCACTTGTAATTGACTGCCTACATGCCCTAAGAATCCATAACCCATCGCATCACAATAGAAATCCTAGCCAACCTGAATGAAGCAATTGGACATTGGACAGCAAATGGACAGAAATCCAATTGGACAGAAATCAATTGTCCAATTATCAATTATAGAAATAAAGGAAATAAATGAAATCAATTGTCCAATAAATCAATTGTCAATGAGTCAATCAATTGTCAAAATGAATTGTCCAATCCAATCAACAGAAATCAAGAAAAAGCAGCAATTGGACAGAAATCCAACATATCGAAATCCATAGTATAAGATGGTGCAATAATTAAGTGTAATTTAATTTTAAGCGACATCCCACACAGTTTGAGGACTGATGATCTGATATGTACATGCTTCCTGGGAGTGCAGACTATACGTCGGCTTATCCTGTAATCCTGTAAACAGTATTCTCTGGAATTTCTACAGTTTCGTCAGTTTTATATAAATGTATCTCATATAATTTCACACACACGGGATTAATAAACTTGCTGCTTCAAGATCAAAACACATTTAAAAAATTTGGTTGGTTACGACAATGCGAAACATACAGTAGTATATAGTAGTTTCAGGCAGCAATTTTATTTTACTTTGCTATAAAAGAAAGATCTGAAGATAAATAATAAAAATAAACTTTGAAATGTAAATATAAACTTTCCATACTTAATGAGAATACATACCACTCTCAGTTTTCAAACATGACACGAAGAGCCATTGTTGTAAAACTTTTAATGGCTTCCTCGTATAATAAGTGCTGCACTTGATTTAATTATTCTATGTTAAATTGCAATCGTATGATAATGTTTGTATGAAATGAACTTTCTTAATATCACTTACTTTTGAAATGTAACGTGTTTCACGACAACTTGATAAGGTTCATGACGTAGTTTGCATCAGTAAGACCCTGTTTCTCTGTATACGTGCTGTTTCTCTTCTATATAGGATTACAAGTAACATTTTTCTTTGAAATGTAATTACCGTTACCCAACGAACGAAAGTTCATGCTGCAGAAAATCATTTCTGCCATATGTCACTATTTTCTTTTGTTCTGCTAACACCATTTCTCTTCCCATAGTATAACAGTATAACTTGTTGATGTGGAATCGAAAACTCGCGTTCAGGGATTTATAGTAATCGGTATTTCTACCACAAACACAAATATACAAAAACAAAATATATCTGACATAGAAGGGCAATTCAATTATACAAAGGGATAGAAACCGATTTTTTTTTCACTCCGTTTCGAAAGGGAAAGGCATTTCTTTATGTTATATTTGACATCAAGTGATTTTGGAATTCCGTATTGTTCGAGTTGTTAACATAATTATCATATATACAACATCATACAGTGTGATACTGAAGGTGCTGGCTGTACACAATTTGAGTGTATTTGCCAAAGACAAGGACATGGTGCCGAATGTAATTATCTATACTGTACTTGCGTAAGAAGATAAGTCACAACTATTCTGCCCAATTCACAGAGTGTTTCCACTCAAATAGTTCTGCCACGAAGGTAAAAAATGAGAGCAGTACTGCAGTTTGTCAACTTTCCGAGGTGAAATTCAAAATACCAACGCATGGAAATTGTAACGACAGAGATCAAATCACGTTGAAAAAATGTTATAGGATGTGCTGCCATAATATAAAATTCCTTTGTCAAATAGTAAAAAAAACGAAGGTAAGTTAATTTTATAAATGGTGAAACTTGCTTGACACACGAGTAGCGGGAGCACTTCCATCCACCTGGATGGATGGATAAAAAGGAAAGCACTATTAATCGGCACACTGTTAAAAACGTTTTCCCCCCTTTGCCAGGTACTGTCTATCATATTTCCTCTTTTAGTACTGTAATATAAATATACAAGGAGTTAACTTGTGACGCCTATACCTGCTGTAGGAAGCAAAATCTTCAGAACAAACCATTACCATTTTCTCAGTCCTCCACCTGGTTGGATATTTTTATGTCTGAGTATAGCACATGATATGTTGAAGAATATCAGGTCTTACATTATCTTATGTGCAATTTGTGTTATTTTTCTCAGATACAGTTTTTTTTGCAGTGTCAACTATTCCTTTTCGTCAACTATTCCTTAATTCATGGAAAATTGTATAACTCATGAACTGAAATGAACTAATTTCGCGAAATGAAGAATGTCTATAACTTCAGAGCGACATTTCAAAACTGAACAATATTACAGTTTTACAGAAATTATATTTTGATTCGGGTAAGTTTAATTTTTTACATACTGATTAACTGATACACTTAATTTCTCGCTACGCATTACATCATAGCGAATGTTGCAATCAACTATAAGTACACTATAAAAGATGCAATCATAAATTATAGCCTAGTTACTGTAATATTGTTATCATTGCTATGATTTTCCAACTGTCTAATCTGTCTCTAAAATCTGTAGGATGATAATGTCGGTTTGATAACCTAAAATCAAAGTAATTAATATTATATTTTCACTTTTCATGTTAATCCTGAAGATGCCTTAAATATTAGAATAAAAAAACATTAGTCAATCATAAAATTACTTGGAATTTTCAAAGAAAGTATTCTTAAACTTCAAAGTCTTCTAAATAAAGTGAAACAAAACTTATTAATTGAAAATGTTAATTAACGAATATTATGTTACCTCAGGTATACTGTACACTGCATATTTTCAAATAAAACAAAGATGGGAAATTTGAAGAATTCGTTCTCTTTGTGCTTTTGCTTTTTTAATTAAAAGACCAAACCTACTTAATTGTGATACAGGAAGTTACGAAACAAAAAAAATCAGAAATAATTAGTGAAATGGGTGTTCATGATATCGTATAAATGCGCGTTAAGTTAAATCAATGTTGGTTACAAAAACACAAAATTTATTAGTTACCTAAAATAATATTTCGGTGGTTTTCTGACAAAAGGGTATAAGTCCACTTTTAAATTACCATGAGTTATGAGTGTGTTAATACCCATAACTCATTTCTTAAAAAAGATAGAATTACACCCTTTTATCAGAAAATCACTTAGTTAATATATCTTAATTATATGACTTGTAGTCGAGTCTATCGTTGTGTAAAAACGAGTTACGGGTATCAATCTACCTGTAACTAATATTAATTTAAAAATGGACTTATACCCTTTTGTCAGAAAACCACTGATATTGTCTTAATACAGCAACCAGCCTACGCCTCGCCTTTGTGTGTAGTTTCCTTCGTGACAGCAGCAGAGAACTGTTTCAATTAACAAACATCACTCCATTATTTAATCTTTCACAACTAAAATCAGTTGAATTCATTTACGAGATTTTTAACAACGTGATATTTCCTAACGATATTGATTTTAAATTATCCCATTCAACTTCTGATTATAATTTAAGATAGTCAATTCTGCTACAGAAACGTCATTATTCAAAAATACAAAACTCATTTTTAGACTCTGCTACAATCACTATAATAAACTCCCCGAAGAGATACACACAACTAATTCTTTAATCTCTTTAAGAAAAACAGGTGAATGCTAGATATTTGCAAATTCTTTATGACATAACAGGATTTATTCTTAGTATATACGAGCATGCTCTCTTTACAAAAGGTCATTTCCTTCTTTGGTAGATTAAGGACTTTCTGTCTGTGCTGACAGTGTTACTTCAGGAATTTTACAGTGTTCTGAACGAAACAGTCATACAAAAAAGTGTAATCTTAGAATCAGTCATTGCAGTACGGTATTTTAGTGAACAAAACAGTCGCAAATAACATACAATTATGGCAATGAATGATTAACATTTATCTTAAATTATATATAAAATAATCTTCAGTCAGTTCTGCTGGTAAATTGAAAAGTACATGTAACTACTTTTTGGAAAGTAATGTGTATACATATCAAATTTACTTGTTTAGTCTATATCTATCGCTGTGAATTCCTGTGTCTTCTGGACAAAGCGTCTCTTGGTCATCCACTTGCCTTCAGCACATATACTGTAGTTACATTACACTAATAGAAGTTCATGATGACCCAAGAGGCGTGTTCGTTGTGGGAATAAATCCTCACGATACGAATTTCAATGAGGGTAACGTTGACGTTCTGAATTGATGACAATGTTATAATTTCATTAACAGCATGTACACTGTACCATCAATAGTAATATACAGTCTTTGAAATTATCCGATAGCATCAGTTATTTAGTGAGATTGTTTTTCACGATGATTTCAGGTACCGGATGTTTCACTTCAAATCAATTTTGGTATTGCATTTCAGATTTACGCAGACTTGAAGAACGACTATTTCACTATTGATTTCAGATTTATAGTAGGTCTATATCTTTGAGTCCAGAAATCACTATACATTTCATTGTTTACAAAGTAATTAATACAAAAATTAATAAATTAAAAATATATATCCAAATATTTTACAACATTTTACCAATTTCCTGTATATATCGCAAGGTCCTTATCGTCAGGGCCTTAGTAAAATATAACTCGAAATTGAAATTGTAAATGCACGTACATAAATTGCTACATTAAAAAACTTCAAATAAGTAATAAATCTTTCCTGCTGTGACAATTACAATTTGCAAAAAAGTCGATTAAACCTAAAACTCCCTAAAAAATATGAATTTTGTTGGAATCATCTTCTGAAAGTCCTATTCCATTCTTATCCAACTATTTGTATGACCATCAGCCCTTCCTCTTTACGATCCTCTTGGAAATGGAGATCTATTGCAACTAATTTGTAGGATGTGGATCATAGAATTCAATTATCTTTCCTTCATTTCAGCTTAATTAAACATTTGGAATTGTCAACAAAAGAAGACGTGGTTTTCGTCTTGATTAGATAACGTGAACCGCAGCACTATATGGTGAAAGCTTTTCAAAACAAATGTTACCAAGCGGGATTCTTCAGGTCGAAACATTCGTATTATACCATGTTTGATATTGGATTTTTAACGGTGTTCGGTATCGGAATTCGGAATTAAGTTACCAGGCATGCTGAATATCGAAGTAGTGTAAAGGTAGATGTATAGAGTAGATGACATCACTGATTGATATGTTATTTTTAACCCTTATTTAGTTGATACGTCATCGATGACGAATCACCTGATGATAAAAACCGTGCAAGTTGACAATGCATAAGATGATATATCGAGAATGCATAAGATGATATATCGAGAATGCGATGATATATCGCTAACTAAAACAAATTTGGTGACTTCCAACTTTAATGGTTCCTTACGTTGTTTTATATTATGTTTCTGTAAATTAAATGAGAGTAGAATTTATTAAATCTAATCTGAGTTTACACGTTCGTGGAGTGACATATTCAGCGTAATCAGCGATGTATCATTCTACTAATGTATCACTGATTGCATCATCTACACGCGCCGTGATGTATGATACGATGACGCATCACTGATGACGTTACTGATGCAATTTATTATAGTGAGATACCTTGTACCTTCTTTGTTCAGTGACTTTAATGATGTAATATCAGTTGTCATGGCCTACATATTTGTTAAACTTTTGGAATATCATAGATGTATTTCATGTAGACCCTCGGTGATGTACATCATTATATATCATCTGTATGTGCTGTATTGCAACACGACCGGTGATTTACATCTTGATATCGTATATACGTATAGTATGTACCTTAATAAAACATACTGTATGATCGGTGATATACATCAGCATTGTAACGTCCATACTTATAGTATGTACCTTAAGGAAACATGATCGGTGACGTACATCATGATAATTATCGTTTATGTACCTTAATGAAAAAGTGACACATGGTTATTATGAGTGGTCTCTCAGGTAAAACTGCACCGTTGTTAATTGTAAAATATTAATTTTTGGTTAGCTTTGAAATGAAAATATGTGATCGATTTTGAAATACTCCCAACCTAATTAAAGTGGCAATTAAAGTGGTACGCTGACCGTATATACAGAAACCGTTTGGTAATGACTGTAATACAACCAAGCCTATAATTTTTCAAAAAACTACGGCTATCATTTCTGTTAACTCATATAACTGCAAAAATAATTTAAAAAATCGTTGTACTGATAGCAAAAGAGTAATATTATTGTTGTACTGATAGGAAAAGAGTAACTGTTGTACTGATAGCAAAAGAGTAACTGTTTAAATAAAATCATCCCTAGCAATTACAATCTAATAGTAAACAAACCTTCCACTTTCTTAGTAAACGTTGATTTCTGGACATAACAGTATACAGCCAAATTATACTTTTCCTCTTGATCTGTCAGAACTAACGTAGACGGAATTTATGTTCAAAAGTATTACGCCATTAAAAGAAGCTGAATAAATTTTAAGAATACCAATGAGTGGTTTAATCCCAAGTCTGAAGTTTCAAATCGTATCTTAAGAATCACATTCTAGTGTTATTGAGATATAACTTTATTTAACATTCTCAGGATTGTATCAGATAAAACTTTTTTTTTTTTAGTTTTTACACGCCATTCCAATTTGAATTAAGCGTTCCTATGTACGTATTCTTTATTCAATGAGAAAAATTCGTGCTGAGAACACATAAAGGTGACAAACGAGTCTAACGCTATAACCTATCTAATGCTCTGATAAAGATTTTAACTGAGAATGCATATAAAATGTGAACGTGTCGATATAGCTGTATAATTACGTAGCTTTTTTGGCCTGAAACATGTAATGCTCATTTAATGCTGTGTTTGCATAACGAACATGATATTTTCATATCGTTATAATGAAATAATTATTACCGGGAACCTCCGCTGAAAAATCGATACTAATTACCATAATCAAATTTTGGAATAAATGCCTCATTCGTGCAACGGTTATTCCGAAGATTGTGAATGTTAGTTTATACCGGAGTATAGTGTCCAGTTTGTGTAAACGCTGTTACTGAATTTGAAATTTAGTTGTTGTTTAAATCAGTTGAGGCAGTCTTATGCCAGATTGCTCCAACGAAAAACATAAGGTTAAATTTAAAAGATTCTACTTGATTGAAAGTTTTATTCCCATTTGATTACGGTTTCCAATCTCTGGTGAAATCTAATCTTAGCTTATAGCCATCAGTTTTGCTGGTGCAATCGGGCAATAATGAGAATTATAGATGTCTTTCGTGTATTTGACGTACTATACACTTTTGAGAGAAAGTTTTTCGGCATTGCACAAGTAAAGTATGATCATTATATATCGATGAAAATACGGAATAAACAACGTTCAATATAAAGTATCTTCAATATATTTCACCATAATACATATTTTTGAAATTTTTCAAATGATTAAGTAGTGAACACGCTGTAATGTGTTACGGTGAAATATATTGAAGATCCACTCACTTACAATAACTTTTCATATCCATACTCATTTACTTTTGCTAACAAAGGTCACTCCGTTACATATTTGGGTCATTTCCGAAATTTCGAGTTAATTTTTAACAGTTTTACTTCAAGGGCAGATAATCCATTTGCAATGGTGCATCTAACGAATTTCATTTACCAATTAATACAACATGATTTACTTCCTGTTTGAACTGTGACAATCCGTATTGGCTAAAGTTATAATTCCGTCACTCTCATACCTAAACATTTGTTTCATTACATTTAATACAATGCCATAAGTGTTACCAGTACATTTATCTTCAAGAACACAATTCAAGAATTAATATTCCAATCATACTACGCATTCAACTTTCTTTTAGAGTAAACGCTATTTAGCATTCGAAAGGCAAACAATATCAGAGAAAATAGCAAATTTCAGATGTCTTATTCCAGCTTGCAAGCTTGCCAGCAAACACCATTGAAAGACCTGCGTATATCTACAGTATATTGTATTTGCTAAAGCTACAGACGAGAGTTCAATTTGTTTCTATTGAATCTGTTTCAATTCTTGTTACTGCTTTTCTTATACAATCATGTGTGTGTATATATAGAAAGGTTATAGGTATGTCTTAAATGGGAATATTTCGTGCAGCCCTCATTGTATTCACTTTTTATTTGTGCTCTAGGAGAATTATAGGTCACAGATTATTCCAGTTCGATCTAATAGTTTGGAAAAAAAGAAAGAGTGTAGTAAAGTAGAAGAATTATGGAAAGACTTCAGAACAGCAACTATAAAGGTGGATTCCCAAAACAGCTTGTTGGAATAAAAGCTGCGAGCTAGAGAAATTTTCTTCTTGCGATGAATTTTTACAACTGTCTAAAACTACATGTTAAGGAAAATTCCGAAGTCGAACAAATTTTTTAAAGTGCTGTTTTGTGAAAAATAAGCTGTTTTAATAGCAGTTTTAGGAAACGAAGTATAAGCATATTAATGCCCCAGTGAAGCGATGGCAAAAATCTTTACTTTTTTAAAGCTATTTTAATAGCATTCTAATCCTATTTTTGTTCTTTTTTTCCTTATTTTTTCTTCAAGGGGGAGGGATGATCGCCCCTCACTTCGATCCGCCGAAACTGTTCGTACGACTGTTATTTTAGCTCAAATTTATTGTC
>JAQFYR010001099.1:0-10758 GCA_034694985.1 Campodea silvestrii
TTACTTACGATAAAGCTAAATGTTACTTACGACCTTCTGGCTCTAAGGTGACGATATTATCCTCTCTTACAAATAACCATAATTTAACATATATAATATACACATTACAAGCAAAAAGTTAATCAATCTTGCCTAACGAAATAAACAGAAAAAGAATCATGAGTTGTCTGCTACGAAAATAAAAGTCATCCTCAATGTTATTAAAAACATCTATATCTTTTTTTTTTCTGAAACAGAAATATTTCTGCTACTACGTACCCGTATATGGTTTGTTTCAGTATAATACGAGTCTTATTTCATTTGTTTCTAATAAATAAAATAGTTATAAACCCCGCTGTATTGTAAGCACTCTCATACTTTCTGTAAATGTGTATAAATAATCAAAATATTTGGCATTACTAACACTATAACAGAGTAAAATCATAGAGATGTTTATTTTTGAGATCATAAAAAATTTAGTTATTCAAGAAATTTATCACCGCATTGTTACTTCCCAAGTTTATAAACAAATCGCACAGTATTTTACTGGAAATGATTTTTTTAAAAAGAAAAGATTTTATACCAATATTTTACGAGGATTTGAAAAAAGAAATTTTTGAGACCTTAAAAAAGAGATTTTTTTTAGTTACTTGACCAAGCTTCCAGTCAATATGATTTGGGAGTCTTAAATAATCTCTTTTTTTTCACATTGATAGTGAAAATTCTTTCACCATTCAATTGTGTAAGTATTGATGGTGAGATTGTAGGAAACCAGGAATTTTATTATCACTATGCTTTTAACCAAAATTATGAATTGGCATTTAGATGGATTTCAAGACATTCATTTGACTATTTCGAGATAACGCAGAATTAAGGGCGTATTGTATTGATATTTCGTCATCAACAATGTACAATTGTACACGGAGGCTTTCAACAGTGTTTTTTTTTACTGCACTTATTAAAAAAATCATAGATATCTTTAGCACTTAGTCTTTTATTGGACGCAAACCCAGATATCCAAATCCACACTCTAACGCATTTTTTTTAATCCGATTTGAATCGGAGTAGCTTAGACAACCATAAAGCATAGGGCATATTTTTCACTCCTATAACGTCTTCTTCTTTATACTCTTGCATTGAAAACAGCAATGGTATGTCATATACTATTTTCCATTATAACAACAAAGAAGAACACTTTTACAGCAATGTAATAATAATAATTAATTACTATACGCCTGTAGATTGCTTATGAATCAATATTGCCTCATATAAATCGTGAGTCGATAACTTTTTGGATCTATTCGACTTGGTATTAGTTGCTCACCAAAAATCAAATTGTCTAACTCTGGCTGAAGCATAATGAAGTACGTTTGTTACCCATTCTTGTATCTCTAGGCTGAACCCTATATTCCTCGTATATTCAATACATTAGTTAATAATATTTGAGTATATGCTTAACAAAATGAGTTAACAAATGGAAACAGGTATATAAAGGTAAATAAATGGTGATGTGTGGAATCTCGAAGGAACATTAGAAACCTGTAAATAATATTCTTAAATTTGTGTTTCAATAAGTTGAAAATTACAAATTTCGAATAAATTGATATTCTTAAGTGTTATGTGTACAATGGAAACAAAATTAATTATTAAAGCTATTTTTCGGGTTTTCCATTTTTTTCCCACTTATACTGCTTTAAATTGAATACTGTTACACTACGGTTTTGAAACTCCGTGCATGTTGTCAAATTATGAAAGCAAAAACCATCACATTCTTGTCAGCAATGACAAGTATTTTCTTCTATTAAAGAATAGTTTCACCTTGGTTTTCAACTATTCCAAACGCGCTGATCACCCAAACACGCATGCATAATTGTAAAATAAATAAAATATAAATTGTAACATTTCCGATGTTACTATTTCCATGCTGTCTACCATACGTATACTATTTACATTGTTCTCTGAAACCAAGAGGTCTTTCCTTTTCCAATGACCATGCAAGCCAACGCAACACGAGTATGCTGACACCACTCTTGAACGTAAACTAACAAACACCTCCAGCGAGAAAGTATATAGTCTTGGGATTTATAGGACGGAAACAAAAAGTAAAGTTGTGAGTTTTCAAGTTCCCTCCTTTCAGAAACATACCGTGCAAGTACAACAGCAGTAGTACGGTATAGAGAGAACCAAAGTAATAAATTATCAGGAATGGAGCTGGACTAATCTTGTCATCAAGACTTTTTACTCAGAAGAGAGATAGAGAACAAAGTGGTACATGGGAATTTCACAGGGAGATCCTTTGTAACCTCTTTTCTTTCTTGCATCTAAACCCAACCGAGATACCAGAAAAGCTTCGGATGCTTGGCATCCTTTAACCCCCCTTTTCTTGTCCACCCCTCTCCCCCCCCCCCTATGCACCCTTGTGTGTCGTCTTCTACCTCAGCAACGCTGTTTCATTAAGAATTCTTTACTCATCAAGACGTCCAGGGACCAGCTGTCTTTCAACATCTTCTACTCCAGCAAAACTGCAAGCAAATGAACCTAATTAGACTTCTTCCCTTTACTATTGCTATATAGTATTGGAAAAAAACGAAAGACGGAGAAATAACACGACTGGGAATTCTACTAACTGGAAAATCAGTGTATAGATCTCTCAATCTGAAATTACGTTATGGATGAAACTTTTTGAATTTCTTATTTAAATATGGCAAGAAAATGAAGGCTGAAGTAGAGTTTTTTTTACTGAGCTAATTTTTTTCCAGAGGAATTTTAGAACAGCAATAAGTCTTGGAAGCTCTTATACGGAAGAAGTTGTAAAAGACATTTTGGATTCATGAAATTATATTTTTTGGTGCCGGTATGTAGAATTAGTGAGTTAATAATTTAATATGGAAATGAGGATAATACGTTTAAAATGGTAGCATAGTCATAATTATCTTGCTTGTAATTAAAAAAAATCAGTTCATTAAAGGAAGAAATTGTATTTAAAGACAATTAACATGTCATGCTACTATGTACTTGAAATCCTATTGTTATTAATTCTTCCATATTATCTTCTTATTTACTTCTAATTTCTATTAATAAATCACACCAAACCCAAATTTAAAAGTCCAAGTCATCATTCGCATCATTCCATTCAACACAGTTATTACGGACATTTCGCTCTCTATCTAACCCTAACCAAGGCGAATAGTATAGTAAAAGGTAAGAGAGCTTTTGCTGTTGGTATTTATTGGTCTGAGATTCGTATGTATTTCTCCCAAAGGATACAAGTTTTGTAGTTTTGTGACTTTCCGCAAACCAAAACATAAAAAGTCATTCTATTCCTCCACCACGCTTTTCTCCCGCATCATTTGTTCGTGTCTTGGGATTTGCACCTTTTCTTTTTTGAATCCCCTTCCTAAATAAGTTATCACAAGAAGAATTATTTCATACCTTGTTCAGAAGTTTGAGCGGAAGATTATCTTTGGTACACCTTAGTAAGAAACACCACCACCGTTATATGTGCTTTTCAGACCACACTCGGAGGTACAAGGAAATGGAAAATTAATAATCGATTTACACAAGGGATTTTTTTAGAACACGAGATGAAAAGTTGGGAAAGTTCATCTACATTTTTTATACTTGTATAGGGCAGTTTATAAATATAAAATTATAAACCTCGCTTCAACCACAATGAGTATTGTACTTTTTACGTACTTTAATCGGTGTGTAATTAAAAAGAATACTTAGTGTCCTGTAATCGGATACCAAAGCATAATAATGCGCTTTGTAGGTTAATAATGCACTGCTACAAGGTTTGTTCAGAAAGAATATTGTATTACATCATATAGCATTAATTTTATTACTGTGCCTGTGATGGTTTCAAATTAAATGAATTTAATGTTTCAGGCAAAGCAAATTGAGCAGTGGATAGCTATGTTAATTATCACTTTAATCTATATATTGTCGTTGAAATTATTGTTTTCTAAAATATTGTTTATTTTAAATGACCAAATCGGTAGCAATACGCCTGTAACAAGAAATGAACTGTAGTATATGACTGTGTATTATTGACGTTCTATTTTATTGAAGTAACTTTCCAAACATATCTTCTATAGAATTTTGTGTTTACTTTAAGAAATGAATCTTGAACTTGAACATAATGAAATAAATCTCTAAGATTCATTCCAGATCATGAAGTAACTGCTAATAATATAGAGATGTATTATAATTGAATCTGTACAGTTATAATATGTGTTTTTTTTTAATAATAACATACACTAAGTTTGTAGCTTATGAAAATGATTATCTTGGATTATGCTTAAAAATAATCTCGCCGAAAAACTAGAATTTAAAATATTTGAGAAGTTGCTGCTGTATTTTTTCCAGATTTGTTATAAAAGTTATGATATTTGCAAAACCCATTACATTTGGGTTAAAAGTAATGATATTTGAAACCCTAGAACTTTGTACGTGTCTTTTATTACCACAAAAACATAGCAAATAATATCGAAGAGAATCACTGGTGAACAATATTACAGTTAAGTAACAAAAATAGGCCTACATGTTATTCAGTTACAGTAACTGCTAATCATCTCAATGTGATATCAACAGTTCTTTAATATTTTTGGCAGATTTGAACTAATAGTGGAATTGATTCTTCTATAAATACATTCGATATAACTTATATCTGTCATATCATTACTTAATAGAGCAAATAAGTACGTCTGAAAGAGATTAACATAAGAGTAATTCAAATAACCATAGTATGGAATATGAAAAAGATATTACACGCAAATAACTTAACCTCTAACGTTTTCGATATGTATCAAACGTTAACCGATATCTACTAAATGGAATGTATCCTCTTTAGCTTCCGAAGAGAACATTTCCGAATTTTATGTAGTCCACTACCCCCTTTCTGCCCCCCCCCTTCTCATTCTTCTCATTCTCTTCTTCTTCTTGACTCCCAGGTCCCCCAGACACCCATTGGAAAGAAGGGGGGTGGGGGAAAATACAAGCCCACACTCAGGCTGGGGTAAATAAGGACACAAGTGTCGCATATATTTCACAAATTGCACTGGCTGGCCCGATAATGGCGGCACCGTAATTTGAACAAATGACGGCATGTGTAAGCCCAAATTAGATTCCATTCCAATAAGACCCGTGCCTGCACCGGTGGCTAGAAACTTGTAATTCAATAACTACCCTCATTTTCAGTAGTCGGTAGGGTGTGTATCTTTTAGTATCGATCTTGATATAACCATGGCAAAAGCAAAGAATCTGGATGTACTGTATAGACTTACACATGCAGAAGAAATAGCAATAAAGAGAGAAGCCTATGAATATACGTGATATGTTGAAGGGCTTTTCAAAAGTACTTTTCTTTTCATCATCCGACTGAAGGATTTTTGATTTGGAAACGGTAGTGGTAGCGTTTAGATCAGGATTTTTTTTTATTCAAGCTGATATTATATATTTTATATACCACTGGTTTGTTGGAAGAGAAATATTTAATGATGAGGATGGATTTACAACACTATTATGTGATGATAAATATGATATTACAAATGTTGAGTTGGCTCTTGAGTACTTTTGGATTACAGCACCTCTCCACAGTTAGTGGAGATGATGTACTCGTTTATGAAAATACGAGAAGAGTGATGGGTTTTGTGTTATTTTTGAAATGTAGGCTGAAGTTTCATAGTCTCTTTATAATAACTACAAACCCATTTGAATATATATGAAAAGTGTCCAAGTTTTTTTTTATTAATGATTTATTATATACGCTACGCTCCATCACCTTTTATTAATTAACAATGTCATTTTATACTAGTTTGTTTTGTTTCTTCGGTTCTGTCAAACATTCCTTCAAACAACATTCAAAACATATAATGTAAATATTGTACTGAATATTAGAGGATGATAGGATGAAGCATACAGGTGTTTTACCACCCTTTAGCCACTCATGTGACTACGAATTAGGCTTTCAATGTTGTATAATAAAATATGGTTATTGAACTATGTGAGAACAAAATATATGTGACATTTTATAGCCGGTTTCTTCGGATTTAAAAATTTGAAAGAGAAATGAACTTCATTACAACGGAACAAAGTTATAAATACATGCAACATAGTGTACCAAAAAATGCTCATGATTTTTAATAATATTAAGTGAAAGTAGCACGAACCACAACCTCTAAATTGTGAAAAATATAAATGACACATCTCATCTGTATTTTAAATTATTTTATAACTACCATGCGTTATTGTCATTAAAATCACAGTAATCGAACTCAATTATAAAATTGTATTATCGCACAATTTACTTTTAAAATTTGAAAATGAAGTAAACATACAGCAGCATATAATAAATATAATTAGCAATTTCCGATACATGAAACAACATAAGAACTAATTTAATTACTTCGAACAAATATTAATTTGAATTTATATTGGTTCAGCTATATTTATCATGGACTACAAGTCATATAATTATGATAATTATGCAGTACAAATATATACATGCATATATATGTACTGTACCATCTGTTCGCTTTGAGTTGAAATTCATAGAATTGGGGGAGTATGGGGGTCGAAGGGGGTGGTGGGTGGCATCAGTTAGTATTTGATAGTAAACCAAACATGCACATATTAGGCTAATTTGAAGTCCGCAATCAACAAAATAGTAAACATGACCAATGATCAATCCGTCATAAAATTATCACTGGCAAGTACGCATCACCGAGTCGTAATGTTCGGGACAATAATTGAATAGCCAAACCATAGCGCTTCATTATCGCAGACCTACAGATTGACACATAAACCCATCAATATTTGAGCTGTAATTAACCTTTCTATGTAATTTTAGTTTGAAATGAAAACTACTCCTACTATAGTGTTTAGAGAACATACTCTAAATATACAGAATGGAATGAATTTCATAAAACAAACCCCAATGCTATTCTAAACCAGTCATGCATAGACAATAACAGAGGCTACTGACATTTAAAACCAAACCAATAATAGTTGAAATACAAAAATATGTTGATTGTATATCGAATACTATACAATATATATGTATCTATATACCAACATTCACAATCACTAGGTAACAATAACATGATATATTGAAAGGAACAATGGACAATGCAATATTGAAATGTATATAGATTGATAGGAAAAGATAAAAAGCAATGTCATGATACAAGTGATCAGAAGACATTTAAAGCTGTCACTTGTGATGAACAAATGACATATACGTTTGTCCCATTGGATGCTATTATCGATTAGCATTGAAAAGCTATATAGTTTGGATTCGTCCATTGCGTATTGTAATAGATTGGCAGATGTATATCCTTTGTTATGTATAGATTGGGCTTTGAGGGAGGGAGGGAAAGGGGGGGTGGAAAAGTGTTGTGTCATTTAGTTGCCCTGCCAGGAACCATTCTATGTTGGGAATACACGAAGCACACAACTCTTCAAAAATATCTTGTGTCATATAAAAGAACTAATCCAAACGATCGGTTCCATATTAATAATAACAATTATATAAGTTTTCTTTGCATTGAAAAATATCACTGCTCCATTATTCTTCCAAATTTTGTTTATTTCCAAGAATTTATTCGTTGCCTACTTATTAATTTGTGCTTCTGTGATAGAAATATTTATCTTGTTTCGATTAATTTTTAATTTTCTGGATTCTGCTCATCTCGAATCTAATAATAGAATATGATATGCTAATAATATCACTTGGAACTTAAAAAATATACCTCATTAAAAAAGAAGAAAAGGAAACATTGACTTATTGCTAACCAGCATATTGAATATTTTTACCATATCTGGAAGAGAAATCAGTACATTCATTCTTATATTCCTGATGAAACTGATATATATATATATATATAAAATCTAACACGTAAACTGAATTAAATTTGAGGCGCAATTTTATCAATAAAACAATCTAGGGAAGCCCAAAGATATAAAGCTCGTTTTTTCTTCTTAGTTGGATGTGAATAAATAGCTGAAAGTTTTGTTTGCGTATAATTTTTCCTTTGCGCTTTGCTGTAAGTAATATACGACAAATTCGAATAAACGTATTCCTGATTAAAAAGATTAAAAGACTCATGGTTATTCCTAAGTTAATTGACGGATGCCTTAAAGTAATACTGTATATAAATATTGTTGCCTGAGAAAAGCTCAATCGAACCTGCAAAATAAATTTTTCTCAACATTTTTCGTAATTGATTAATAAATTGCTGAAAACTCGCGGTCAAAATATGCCATTAAGGAGTGACTGTCTGAGTCTGAATGTGATTAGTATGTTGGTCGAATCTTAAAGAGCACACTTTTCACCAATAAATTTATCAAGCAGTTAAATCATTCAGAGAAATGTGGTTTCACAAGTCTTCATAACTTCTATTGATCTTTTCTGGAGCAATAAATACGATTTATATACAGTTTCACTTTAAACCAAGTGTTTAAAAAATACTGTAAAGTCATTGAATTTGATTGATAACTAGATTTTATACAATCGCTACAAATATTCACATTTTAAAGTTGGATGTTGTGTTGTTAACTTTATAGTTATTAAACGTTAAAATGAAAGATACATGTAATAAAACTAAAGTATTGATTGACTTTTACCATATTTATATTATAACTTTCGATTACTGTCATGTTGAAAACATCATATTTTTATTGTATTATGGGAACCTGTTCATAAACGGTAGAAACATTTTTGCTTTATCTTTTCTGCTTATTGGTGTAATACTCTATGCGAGGGGGGATAAGAAATCTTTTTACTTGAACAACACCACAGCATCCTGCCATTATTGACTCCACCAGCGTTGTTAAAAATTATTGGGAGGTTTTATTAGATATTATTATAACCCAGAAAATAACTTTTCTTTGCTTCATTGGCTTTTTTGTCATCTAATGAAACCTGGCGCAATCAATAAAAAATGATTTATTGTTTTATTGAAAGAAAATTTCATATTTCTTCTAAGCTGAAGGTTGATTTCGCAGTATTTTTGAGCTGTAAGGTATTTTAACTTTAAATTTTGTGAAGCTATATACTTTTACAAATAGTATCTTCCTAGCTATCAGTAAAAATGCATATTAATTTAAGAATCATCTATCTTTGTTTATACATGATTGTAGAAACTGCAATACATAAATTGCAATGAAATCATTATTAATTTAAAGTTGTATTTTGTGATCGAAAATTAATGTATTCTGAACTGTGTCATTTCGATGGTGATTAATGTTTATTTTAATTATTGTCGATGTTTGTGCTGGATTACAACAGTATGTCGAAACTAAATTATTACGCTGTATTTTGTATAACCGCGTGGAAAGCCTAACCCTAAAATAATGAATTTGCAATAATGTGAAAGTTTTCGAGTTTGTTGGCAGTAATATAAGATTGTACCGCTTGCCGCATAGTTTGTTAAGTTAAAAGTAATATCATGCGATTGTTTATTAATGCCGTTCATTCAAATAATATTTTACTTTTAACGTAGTGTTCAAAGCGTGACTCCCTGTTTAACTGTTTTACAAATATGCGGAGCTATTACGGCCTGTAATCTAAAATTTTGAATATTATACGAAATGTACAGTGTCACAATGTTAGCAAATTGCAGAGCACTGATTGCGAATTCATAATGAATCTTTTCACTTACAGGCAATCAATTCATTCAAATTTACTTAACTAAAAATAATCATGCGCTGTAAAAGTATGTCTGTTTTGAAAATTGTCTAAAGCGGTAACATTCTATCACAGTGTCAATAATTTCGCCTAAGAATATTTTAAAACATGATTTTGTTTAATTATTACTTGAGACAATAACATTTGTAGATTGGTATAACAAAAAATAAATCGTTTATCTTCAGAACATCCGTTATTTCCACAAAAGTGAATGAAAAAACCGTCTGAGAAGAAAAGTTTGCAAATAAATCCAACTTATCTAAGTTTTGGAGTGTTTCCATTGGCACGACACATCATCTATTTCCATCGATCACTTTCCTCGACATTCAATTGAATTGTTTCTATTGTTAAAACCTTCCTTCATATACTCTCTGCTTTTCTCACTTTGTACTGAATTCATGAGTATTCTTGTACACTCATTGTGTTGTTGTGAAAACTCACGTCATGGAACTTACGGTTGAACGCAAAAGATAAGCAGATATGGACTCAATGCATCAATCGCCATTGGACACTCTTTTTTTCCTCTTTCCTCATCCCCTGCTATGGTTATCCTACGGGTGTATGCAACCTAAGAAGCTCCATTGTGAAGAGGGAAGAGAACTGTACGGGGAAATTAAAAGTTCAGATGTCGTAGTTGGAGTTTTACGGGTTCAACTATATGTGAAGGAACTTTCGTGTTTCAGTATGGACAGGCGAATATTTCTTAGAAAGAGTAATAATATTATATTTATTTACTAATATTCTCTTTCGGCATCTTATTTGTTAGATGGATGGCAAAACTATTTAAGTGATACTAAATGTCAAATTCATCAAAATACTAATATGCGAGAGTAAAGTTTATTTTGTAATTCGTTAATGTATTTACGAATGTTACCGAATGGAGTGATATAGCTTCAAACATAAGCGATTAAAACAATTAATTCATGTGGCTTCGGAGTTCTGGTACGTATTTTAAAGGTTTCTGTAAGTTCGGTTAAAAGAAACTGCGCATGGATTTCTGAATCTGTATAATGTATAATAAATATTTTTATTATTACTTTTTAAACTGGGTAAACCACCCATAAGGTAATTATATTACATGTAAATATTGC
>JAQFYR010001100.1:0-10756 GCA_034694985.1 Campodea silvestrii
ATACATGTTGATAAAAGTGTAACTACTTTTTCCAACACCAAAAAAATGCGCTAACAGTTGTGATTTTACTGCAAAGTTAGGGTCGAACACACTTTAGTCGTTTTCAGTTCATTAGTGTCTTTTCTCTTTTCCAAGTTAACCCAATTAAAGAATACAATCTGCCGAGAAAAAAGCACCGAATCAATAAGTACATCCGATTTTGAGAATTTTTTCGCCCACTTGTTTTATAAAAGTTTGTATAAGAATTAAAAGTACATTTTTGTCAAAGCCAATCGTTATTTCTATGCTTATTTCCAAATAAAGGAATGAAGATAGTATTATATTTTATAATATGCGATGCTATTATAAGCAGCTATACCTAAATATACACTAGCTATAAGTATGAAACCGTTGTTGTTTTGTAGTCTGAAAATTCCCTATCCGACTTTAAACGTACGCAATGGAAATATTCTGTTCAGGAAGTTGTACTTCACCTATTGTTTCTATAAAATAAAGAAAAAAATACATAAATCTGTTTACACATTTTCGTAGAATTTACAGTTCCATAAAAATATCTGTCGCTCTGAAACAGAAAAATAATTTGTACCGTACGGTATTGCACAATTTTTTAACCATCCTTAGGTAATACTCGTCAGTTACTAAGGCTAGTAGTTTTCAAAATTTAAAAATGTCAAACATTCGTAATCTTTGTGTTCAAACCACTGAAATGACAAACTACTGCAATTTCTCTTGCGTCACCATAATAATTCGTACTTTTCAATAATGGCTGTAGCCAATTTATACATAGTTCTTTTCCACACAGTACTATTAGGATAGGACGTTCCCATATAGGAGGTGAGGTTGAACATTTATGCACAGCAAATATTACGATGTGATATTTGCACACATGAGTCGAAATTGAACATTTTCGCACAGTGAATAATATGACAGGACATTTCCAGGCAGTGCCAATAATAGCATAAAATGTTAAACTAGCTTAACTCACACTCATCTAACCTGAGCTAATCAAACGTTACCTGACATGATCTATACTCTAAGCTGATCTTACGTTCCACTAGCACACTGATCAAATCCAAATCTCTAGCACACTTCTCAATTTTAGGAACACCAAACATTCTGTGCTTGTTGTTCGGTAGTTGTTGTTCTCATGTAATATTTAAAACCACTTCTTGGAGTCGGTATAATAAATGTCAATGACATGCTGTGATAATAATGTACAGCAGCAAATCAAACAACTTCACAATGTTTTCGAAAGTTGAGCATCAACAGCACTCACTTTTAAAAGGCATATTTTGCACTAAAATCTGATGTTATTGGACTGAGTACAGGGCCGGCTCAAGAGTATTTGGCGCCCTAGGCGAAATCTCTGGCTTGGCGCCCCCCTCTCTATTTTTGATATTTGAGAAAAAAAAATAATAACAAAGAATGAAATATACTAATGTCAAGGGCCGCCACCTGTATATAGTCTATAGCAGAGGTTTCAATGTTTTTAGAATCACACCCCCTTTGAGCATTATACAGATCCTCATGCCTCATCCCAACATGCCAGATTACAAAATCAGTAAAATTTCAAATAGATACGGAATTACATTTCCAATTATTATACACGGAAGCGGTTAACTCAGTGTCCCAGTATAGGGGACCTACAACTTAATGATGACGAGAATTACACAGACAAAATCAAAGTTTTTCTTGTAGCTGTTGCTATTTTTGAAACTTTCTGAAAAATCACTACAATTTCTATTATATTTGTTGAAGAATATAATGCCTTCCATAATTCTAGAAATACAAAACCATTTAAATATATTATCAACTGACCACCAGGAAATTTTCTCAATGAAATTTCTCTGATAAAGGAGAAGTGACGCAAAAAAGTCGAACATCACTGAAAATATATGTCCGAATAGAGAGAGGGTGAAAAATTTTCATGTTTTCTGATGTTAAAAGTGAAGTTTTAACTGAAATGTCGCACAGATCGCTTTCGCATTTCAAATCATTTTCTTGTGTTTTTACACTATTTCTACTTTTTGTTGTAGTAAACTTCTTCCATTCTGCTGACCAAGACCGGATCTAGAGGGTGAGACCAAGCCCCCCCCCCCCAGTTCGTTTTTATCACTTAAAACTAATTATTCTGAAACAATAAGTACGGATTAAGCGTTGAGAAATGTCAGAACAAATTTTCGTCCTGGCCTCGCTCGGACAAGGATATCACATCAATTAAACAACAAATAGAACAGGCGTCGTTGCAATAAATAAAACAGAAATTTAAGACAAAGAAAAAAATCATCCACCGGCGGGAATCGAACCCAGCACCTCCCGATTACGCGTCGGGCACCTTCACCATTCAGCCACAGTGGACATCGGTATTTTTCCAGTAATGATAAAAACCCTCCCGAAATCAAACAATGGAACATGTATTCCTGACATTAAATATTACAAAATTCAATGACAGACAATATTGCCTTTTTTATGAATATACACCATTATAATGTATGTATTCACTACTACAGGCAAATCATTATAGTAACTTTCAAATATCTCTCATTTCACGTCTGTACTTGTGAATCCCCAAATCAGGGCTGATTATTTCTGCGAATATTATAATTGTTGCTGCCTTTAAAATATGTTTAAGTGATTGAATGAATGAATGTACATGTAAAGTGCTTCATATATTGGTTTTAATATTTATTCATTACTTTATCATGTAGGCTATTTTCATAATATTACAAATATAACAAAGACTACATCCATAGCAGTCCAAGCAAATTACACTACCCTAATGATGTTCATAATAAACAAAACCATTCTCATTTTTCATATTTCCTGTTTCATTTTGGGTCCCTTCCATTCAAAAACCATGGATCGGCCTTTATTGCTGACCACTTTATGTATGCTTACCATATTATTTTTTTCTCAAACCGGGACATTTATAACTTATGGTAAACTACAGAATCATAAAATATGGAAAACGTTCATCCGACCAACATATTGTATAATTAAGTCACTTTTAATTGCCAGTAATGATTATTTTTTCATTAGTTTATTCTGGGGTTCCACTATACTGATCATGATGATCTTTGTTCGGGAATTTAAGAAATATTTGCGCATAAAATTTAGGAATATTTTTATAATTTCCGACCGGTGTTGTTCTGCTTTAAATTATCTTTTATTTTTAAGAAATTTTCTAACTGAATGCAGTACAGAATGAATACTCCTCAAAAGCTAATCCTACTTCTTTCTGGGTAAAAGTTTCGCAACGTGAAAAAGATTACAGAAATAAGGATTTTATCCATCGCGCAGCGAGGAGATTTTTTTCTTTCCAGTGGAGGAAATACGCAGTTTTTTTTAGCCTTTTTCCATCGAACTGTTCAATGGACCAATTATTTGGAAGGACAAGTCAGCAGTTATCACCCATCTAAATATATGGGGCTAAGCTCATTTCAACTTGCTTATTAACGAAATTAAACCGTTTTTGCATTTAAACTGTGATCTCAGCTTTTTGGTGGGAGTGAGATTATATTGTTAAAATGCAAATTTATTTGTCAAAATGAACATTTTCATACGGTGAATTGACCGTTTGAAAAGTGAAAAGTCAAGTCATTTACATGAGTTTCGTACCTTTAAATTGATGTAATCGCGAAAATAAAAGTATTCTCATAATATACAAGTGTGTGTATTTTTTTTATTTTTGTGATTACATATCAAACTAAAGGTTAATTTTTTTTACAATGATTTCACTTTTCTGTAGATCAATTCACCACATGAAACTTTTCATCTTGAGTAATAAATATGCACTTAAATAAAATTCTTTCACTTGCATCTGAGAGCTGAGATCATTTCTTCATTTTGCACATTACAGCCGTTTAATCTCATTAATAAATAGTTAAGTAATTGTAAAACGGAAATGAGCGTATTCCCATGTATTTAGAAGGGGGAAAAACTGACCTGTCCTTCCAAAAAATTGGTACATTAGAAATTCAAGTTCTGTTGAAAAAAACAAAGCAAACGTACGAAACTAATTTAATTTTTTGGAAATTCAGGAGTAAAAGGAGAGCTAGACTTTTACAATATTTTAAGAAACTTTGATGAAAAATGGAAATATTTACAAGAAATTTGGGGATAGGACGAATGGAACCTTTTGAACTCTTTTTTGTAATAATTATACTCTTCGCGAAGGTGCGGATTCAATAAGGTCATAGAAAATTCATAAATGTTTTGACCTCTGGTATTGGCAGACAACATAGCTACGATAGTTTAAAAACAGACGAGGATCAAAACGTCGTTTTCGGGAGAGGGGTGCAAGAACAACATTACTGTAGTTGCACAGTAAATAATCTTACCCGAGCGCAGCTAGGGCAAAAATTTCATTGTTTTACTCTTATTACTAATGATGGCATTTGATACATTCTTGAATATTCAGCAATAAACTTGAAATCATGCCTAAAATATGCCAATTTTTGCTGCGCCGTTTTCATGTTATTCATTGGAAATAAACAACCGGGACAAATCGGCAAACCGGCCGGGACGCCGGGACGATACCTCCAAACCGGGACAGTCCCGGTCAAACCGGGACGTATGGTAAGCCTAACTTTATGCCCCCCTAGGAATGTCCGTAGAAACCTAGTTTGGGAACCACTATATAGCCTATATAGTAACGATAAAGAATGAAGAATTTGGAATAGATCACCCGCCATCGTCGTGACGCCCGTAAATTACGGATGTGTAACTCAATTTGAGAGAATTCTCGTAGTTTCTCGTGCTATTTTTAGAAATTGAAATGTAGTATAGAAGCTGCTTTTAAAACACTTTATCCTCTGTAAGATTATGCGAATACAGAACTTATAGCCTTCATAAGTAATAATTTGGGGTCATTACCGATCCACTAATTTGCGGGAGTTAGAATGATCGATCATGTAGGAATTACATTGGAATTTCTGCTTTTATAATGCTCATTATTATATAATTCTTTTCAATGGTGGGCTGGTATATATAAAAAAAATCTTCCAAAGGCGAAATTATGGTGTGTAATCCTAAATGTACACAATTGAGATAATATCATGAAATTATATTTAAATTCCTGCTTATTTATTTCGTTTTTGAATTTGTTTCTTTATTTTTGATGTGATCGTAGAAAATTATGGAATAAAAAAGTGAAAAGGGGTTTTAGGGGACGCCTGACGGCGCCCCCTAAAACCCCGATTTTGCTGGCGCCCTAGGCGGCCGCCTAGTTCGCCTAGTGCTTAGGCCGGCCCTGCCCTCCTCATTATTATCCCATGCCCAAATTTAACCGGTAAACCCCTGGGCCAAACCCCAAATTTCGTTTATAGCCTCTAAAACACATAAATACCAAAAATCACTCGAAAACGTCCAGAAAAAAACCCCAATATCCTCACAACTCCAACTATCCATATTACATAACCCCCACTACCATACCCTAATACCAACTATACCCAAATCAACCCTCCAGTACCCATCCTCATTAATATACAGCAACAAAATCTACCCCTCCCTTCCACACAGCTGCTCACTCAGCTGGAACGCTAAACACCACAAAATGAAAATCTGAGATCCAAAATTTTTTGAGGTACCCATCTTGAGAGGGACCCTATACCCTCTCTATGGGATAGATCCACCTCTAATAAACACCGTTAAACGAAGAAACACCGTATCTACCACCATACCAAATTAGAACACAAAATTCAAATTAGAAAGCACCCATTTTCATTTAAAGCTGTTTGGCACTTGGAAATGTATTATTTTCTTACTTGTGTTATATAACACGTTCTTACATTAAATATGAGAAATTGTTTTCTTAATTCCAAATATCAATTTTCGGAACTCTAATGTATGCTGAGGTTGAAGCTATTCAGATTATTTTTAAGTAAATTGTTTTGAGATTATACTCTGATGTGTCACTTTGCAGTTGCCAAATAGTATTCAAATTATATTTACTTATTCCCGCGTGTGACGAATGATGCAGCAAGTCTCAATTCATCATTTTGAATGATCACAGTAAGCTTTGCTAATACACCATATTGAACACAACGCAAAATAGTACAGTAAGGGCTTTGTACATGTATGAATAATGTGATACTTTACTACATAGATATTGCTATCAAGTGTATTATTAATTGACCCGAAAATAAATTTAATAAGAACAATTTCATAGAGTTGACTCGACAGGGGAGGGGGTGGAGTGTTTCCATTATTGTATGATAGTCGTCCATGTGGTATTTGTCATTGTACTATAACATAAGAATTTCACTAAAATTAATTGTGATGAACCAATTATAAGTTTTCGTTTCATATTGTACATGTATAACGTATATAGCATTGACACTTGATATGCGTTACTGCTTTTAAGTATTCTTTAATTTTAATTATTATTTTTTTTTTTATCATCGACAAGATTTTCATGTTATTTCACAAGTTTCGATGGTGACAGGTACACATTTACAACAGTAATAATGGTGAAGAAATTTCACTCTATGAGTAAGAAAATCATTATAACGTGTTGATTTTGTTATTCAATATATTTTGGCTACTTTATTAATGTAGGTATGTTCGCTTCTTCTCTGATTTTTAAATATATTTCCATAAGAATTCTGTGTACTTCACTTTGTTTTTCTTGAATTTATATCACAATATTTTTGACTGCACAAAACTAAAAGAAGATATAACTACCTCCATGCGGACATGCAACAACAAAACTCACATTTCAAGTGATATTTCATTGTTTGCTGAATCATACATGTTTTCTGTATTCTTATTACCGCATCAAACAACAGTAACTTATGCACAAATTGATGGGAGTTGCTGCTGCTGATTTTGTATCTTATCCCTTATTTGCCACCCATTTATTTGCATCCCTTATCCACCAACCAACAGTATCCTTTATTTGCCAACCATTTATTTACTAATTTATTTTGTATTTTTAACCAAAACTGAACTGAACTGACCTAACCAAACTGAATGCCTCCTATTTTGGTTAGGTCAGGTCAGTTCAGGTTAGGCTAGGTCAGATCAGGTTAGGTAAGTTCAGGTTACGTCAGGTTATTTAATTGTACTAGCATTATCATTGACAGAGGTTAGAAATTCATGACGCTATCAATGAAGTATTAATGTACATTAACATACTAATAAATTTCGTCATATTGTAAGTTGAACAAACCAATTTAGCATTACACTCATATAAGCAATTTGACTGATACAATATAATAAGTAATACAGCATACAACACATTGTGTTATTCTAATTATAATACAAGCTGATTTTAATTGTATGGTGAGAATGGGTGGCAGATAAAGGATATTGGTGGGTGGGAGATAAAGGATATCGTTAGGTGATGGATAAGGGATGTGAATAATTGAGTGGCAATTAATAAGGGATAAGACCACTGATTTCAAGAGGCAGGTTGACTGCGTCAAAATATATCTAAACGGTAAGCATTTATGAATGCTCCATATCACTGTTATGTATTGGTCTATTAAAACTAATCAGTAAAATAAATAATTAGTATTGATTTACATTAATATATTTCTCACCAGAAACATCGTGTTCTCCATTGATAAGACCAGATGAATAGTATTTTGAACAAGTACAATATTTGCTACAAAACTAAAAATCTGTGTTTCTAATGTAACATCTATTTCATGAACGCTTGTGTTGTAGAATATACTAAATATAGTCATCTCCTTTCATAATCATTTGATACCTTTGTTAATTCAATGCCAGTAATAGGATTATTTTGAAGATGATCCTAGTCAGCCCAACAATTTTTATCACTTCATTCGTACACTGATAATTGAACGCGATTGCATATTTGCACAACAGTATATTTTGTTTTCTGTGAAATTGGCTGAGATTGCCTACAGTAGAATATCGTTTTTAAATATGGATAAAGGTGATATTTGGGGGTGTAGTAAGATTCAGCAAATCAACAACAGGATTGCGCACATTCAAAACGAACGATTTCACATATATAAAACAAACTAACCTAGAAACGCGAAAGATCGTGCATACGAGGTCAGTCCGGAAAGTAACCGACCATAGGTTATAAAAAGAGAAGGAGCTACTCTGAAGCAATACATGTATGTGTTAAATACTCATCAACGTACTGCTCTTGGGATGCCACAAACTTTTTTTTCGCGATTTTCTAACTTAACGGATCAATTTTGGAGGTCGGTTTTTGAGTTAACCTTCAGGTAATTCTGCGCATTCTGTTTTGTCCCCTGCACATCCTCAAATCTCCTTCCTCGTAAGTACGATTTTAATTTTTGGAACACCCAGATGTCTGAAAGAGCCATGTCAGACTATGCAGAAAGCGATTGACCTGTATTTTTTCCGCATTTTGCCAAGAAAAAATGATTAAGATAATTTCATTGCACTGGGGTGTTAATGTGGTGAAGCAGATATTCTCCATTTTCCAAAAGGAAGCCGTTTTCTTCTCATTACATCTTTTAATCTGCTTGAAACTCCATGACAGTACTCGTTGTTTACTGTCACATCTCTTGCAACGAATTAATGACGAATAAATAGGGTTCTTCACAAGACGAGACTAGTCTCGACTCAAACGAGCGTCTTGCTCGACTTTCCGAGCGAGACCGAGACTCGCCATGTCGAGACCGAGACCTGCTTTGTCGAGACCGAGACTTCTCATGTCGAGACTCGAGACTATCATGTCGAGACTCAAGACTTAATGTCGAGCCGCTCGGGTCTCGCTCGTGAGTCTCGACTTTTTCTGGAAGCAGAACAAGGAAAAGGTTTTGATCACTGTAACATCCCGTCATTGGCGTAAATTCATCTTTTCGTTCGGGGGGGGGGGGGGTGGTCACAATAAGGCCTTCAATATGACTTTGTTGCAGAGAATTTTTTTATCATTTTAATGGACGCGGAGAGCCCGATCGCAGCGAAAGTGAGAATTATTTTAAAGGATTTGTGTTGGAATTTTTTTAGAAATTTCACAGTTCTTCCCCCTTTTTTTCTTTTCTTTCTTTTTCTTTTGCCAAGGGGTGGGTTAGAATAGAACCCCACAAACGTAACCTATATGATATATCCCTGCAGGTGCCATTTAAACGTAAACGTAAATAAAAGCGAAAATATGGGTATACAATAAACATAAGCGTTTAAATTTAAAATTACTCCTACATAGGAACTTCATATCCATTGAATTCCTTCATCTCTAATTAAAAATGTGAAAAAACGCAAAAAAAGTTAAAAGATGATGACCCACGCAATTACAATATTGCATACACCGAAGAGAAAATTCTCAAAAAGCAGGAAATTTTCCATTTATTTTGAATTGCACCGATACTTCAAATATTTTTTTCTCAAATCATCAAAAATAAATAGAGATATAATTGAATGTAGGACATTTCTGCACATTTGCAGCGTGCAATACTTCTAAACGATAACGTCTGAAGAAAGTTGTAACTGGGTTTTCTATCAGGATATGTAATTTTGCGATGGGAAGGGCAAACTAAAAAAAATCCAGGACTTAGGATTTACCAAACGTATTATATATATAGCTTTTGGAGTGGGAAAACGGGGAAAACATTCAAATGCATTGGTGAAAATAAGCCCGAGCGAAGCTATGGCGAATTTTTTTTTGCCTTTGTGACTATAAACTTAATGTTCATAAGATTTGAATTATCATTTTTATTTTTAAATTCGAAAATATTGGGGGGGGGACGTGTACCCCCGTTCTCTCCCCGGGATTTACGCCCATGCATCCCGTAGCGTCTTTGCAAGTTAGTGTGACTAGAAGAAAAGTAGCAGTCAGTGTTGTCAACTCTTAGCTGACCATAGTCGCTAGATTGTCCTTGAAAAGTCGCTAAATTTCCAGACTCAATTGATTTAATAAGTACAGGGTGTAAAATAGCATACTCTTGTCAATTCAAGACATCTAGGACAGTTTTTTCAGAGATTTGGTTAATTTTAATTTTTTTTATTCACATGATTATGCTCTTTTCGTTTGATCTTTTATTATACATAAATAATATTGGTCTATCTTCTAACTTTAATATAAAGTTATATTCAATGAAACCACCTTTCAAAATTATATAACATTTTTTTTATTTGAAATGTACAGAGGATTTAAAATTTAATGATGGGTGTACATAGGATGCTACGATGATTCCATTTTAAAAACCAATCGTTTCAGTGGGTTCTAATGTATAGTTTGCAAAAGTATCGTATATATTCTAAAGCCACACAAAATATAAAATACATAATAACTGAAGTGGAATGAAAGAAGGCCGAACGAAGGGCGATTTTTTCAACATTTTTATTACCGGTACCAAAGATATATATTTTAAGCAATACTCTTTTCTATTGAAGATAGCCTTCCTCTTGATAACAACACTTACGCTAAATTTTACTCCTCCAATTTCTATAGAAGCCCCGTATTTTCCTCTATTTTCAATAATAGTAAAAAGTAGCAAGAAAAGTCGCTAGGCGCTGCATTGATTTTTTTTGTCGCTGAAGAGGTCGAAAAGTCGCTAGATCTAGCGACAAAGTCGCTGATTTGGGAACATTGGTAGCAGTATACATTATTGAGAGAAGAAAATAGCGGGGCTTCCCCCTTATAATATTCAAGGTCGAGACGCTCGTTTTACAAAACCGAGACGCTCGGGTTTTCAAGGTCGAGACGCTCGGTTTGAAGACGAGACGCGAGCGTCTCCACCGAGACGAGACTCGAGACCGAGACTTTCAAAGTCGAGATCGAGACTTCCAAAATCGAGACCGAAACTTTTAA
>JAQFYR010001101.1:0-10756 GCA_034694985.1 Campodea silvestrii
AGAAAAAAAAATCCAATATTTTTTTTATTAGTGAGTTAATAAAACAACGTTCTCTTATTATAGTCCTCTCATTTGGTCAGTATAGGTTAGATTAAGTCAGATTTGTTTAGCGAAAATATACTGCTGCTCTAATTCAAAAGATTATATGCTGTTGAATCGCCTTTCTCTGGCGTTGCCATCTTCCCAATCGGTCGAAGTGATAAGTTCGAAAGCAGTTTTTTGGCTTTCGAAATATACCTTTGAGCAATATTGTAATAAAATGGGTTGTATAACTGTATTCTATAATCACTTTTGCATAATCATCACGAAGAAACAAGGAAATTTTGGGTTCAGGTACTTGATCTCCTTTAAGATAACTATTCGATTTTAATATTTTAAAGGTTTTTATGGGACTTCCCAATTTGCGAAAGTGCCTCATAAGAATCCATAAAATTCATTTCAAAGAACTACAGTAAGTATATAAAAATACAACCCAGATCTTTCCATCAGCTTTCACAAATTAACATCATTATATTCTTACAAAATCACCACCATCAAAAAGAAAGAAAACTTCTTAAAGCACCATTTGTACCTTTCATTCATTTCTTTATTACGAACACGTGGCTCAACAAAAGAGCAGAAACCTGCTGGCAGCAGTTGAGTCCGCTAATACACCTGAGCACTCATTAGAAACAGCAGAATGTAGAAAATGGAAAAAAATGAAGGACATCCTTCGTACCACTAAGCATGTTTCTCTCACATCAACTCAGAAAAAAAAGAAAGAACGGGGAAAAAAGAGAGAGAGAAAAAGAACTTCTCTTCTATTTGAGAAGATGAAGCGTTGCTGATTAGTGTGGAATGAGTTGATGAAGATAAGACCAGAGATTAAAAAACACACCAAACTTTACAGGGAGGTTATTAGGAACATGGTTGTTCTTTAAAGGAGCGTCAGTGTCGGATTTTACTTATCTAAGTATTTTTTTTACTTCAGTGCATTAACCCTTTGGGTGTCAAGTAACGATTTATCGTCACGCAAAATCCCGCCTGCTTCAAAACTGCCAAGTAACGATATTTCGGCCGTCTTAAAACGGAGTTGCAAGTGCCGAAATATCGTTACTTGACAGTTTAAGAGTCGAATCTGAAGAAAAAAGTGGTCTTGGCATTTTTGGAGTCAGATGTTTTTCCTTATTGTGCATGGCACTCAAAGACTATACAAAACGATATTAACAATTTTTGATATCGTCTTGACAATAAGTAATATCATCTTGTCTCGACAAAATACTTCATTGTATATTCGCGATGAATTATTGATATTGAATCGTCTTGCATGATAACTCGATAACTGGTCTCGACTTAAATAATCGTCGATTATTGTTTCAAAACAGAGAATTCCCCACAGTATAGTATTCCCGCGGAATATAAGTAACATAGTTGGAGTGTGCTGACCGAGGCACATCCGACAGTATACAGGTTTTTAAGATTCTAGTCACTCTACCTGATGCACGTGACATATACCAAAAGTTTAATATGAACTTGAAAGTTCCTCTCAGTATGATGTCATCACTTTTTCGCAGAAAAGCGCATTTTAAATAATATCCTCTAAACTAAAACGAGTATCGACGTCGGGATTTCATCGAAAGTTAAAAAATGATTCTAGAGCATATTTAATCACAGATTATTCTGTCTTACTACATGACTTAAAATTATTCAATTATTGATACATCATTAATTATTGAACAAAACTTATTAATTTCGAGCTGCATTACCTCGATATCGTCTTGCCTTGATAGTTCATAATATTGTCACCTTATCGTTTCTTAATTTCGACATTTTCAATCTTGACAAGACAATTGTCGTCAAGACGGGACAATTATCGATAAAATATCGTCTTGATAGAAACCCTAAATAGTTCGAATTTTGCCAAAGAATCTGGTTCTGGCTTAGCAGGCAGTGTGCAGGCAATCTCTCGTCCAGATATGTTAAAGAGTGGCAAAAAGAATCTGAAGCTGGGTTTTATACGAGTCCAGGTATGAAATATAGAAATTAATACGTAAGTAATATTATCATTTGGTTGGTTTGAACACGTGGTACTGTAAAATGTTGTGAAACTGTTCAAGGCCTAGAACCAGTTCACAATAGTTCATCGCCTTAGAATACAAATTATCTATTAATTCCAAAAAATACAGTTATAGACACTACTATTACAAGTTTCATAACTTCTAATTCCTCACAATTCTACCAAGGTTTTATCTCTCATAGTTTTTGTTATTGTTTACAGACAGAAAATAGTTTCCTGAATTTTGTAAATTCCATCCAAACTGGCATTAGAATCAAATTGTACCTATTTTATTGTTTTATTGAAGAGTACGGTACTACAAAGTCAAGAGAATGTGAAACAGCTTAATATAAAGTAGTGTAAACAAAGCACAAATTCACTTTATTCTTTTGGAAACTAGAGTTAGACACTTTGTGCACTGCATAAGACGTTAACTGATATTCAGTTATAAATTACATTTTTTAGATGTATTGAGCTATCAGATGCTCAAAATCTAAAACTAATGCCCATTTGCACCAACAGGAAAAGAGCAGATTGAACAAGAATTAAACTTGACTTCAGATTTTAGTCCCATTTGATTACATGGGGTACAAATCTGAAGCTAGTTTTAACCAAAGTTTAACGTTCCATTTTTTGTTCGTGCAATCAGGCATAAGAAAAGTAGATAAAACTGCTGAAGTTTTCAAAATCCCAGTAAATTGCAATGTAAACTCAAACATCAACAACAAAAATTAACAAAGAAATTCCCAGTTTCTGAAAGAATATTTTGGAAACATAGAATTCCCATATAATGTACCAGAGCTCCACATAACAGCATCAGTAAAGTTACCAACAGAAACAGCAATATAACTAAAAAGAAACTTTTAGATTTTACCTCTGTATAAATATTTCAGCATAAACGAAGTAGACACAGCTCTTCTAGTTTGTTGAAAAATGGCGTGGAAGTTTTTCCACTGCATACACATGGTAGTGATGTGAAAAGCTAAACACAGAAAAATATCCCCCGAGGGTATATTTATCAAATGCCACGTCCTTTGACCTATTCGAAATTAAATTTAATCTGAGTATATATAAAGGCTCTTCATGTATATCATCAGTGAATGTAAAATATGGTTTTCTTTCTGGTGCGTCAGAAACTGAAGCGATGTTTGAAATGATTTTAAATGGAATTAACAAATTAGTTGTGAGTTTTCGTCATATGGTTCAACTTGTCGCTTGTGGTTTAAGTAGATGTTACGTGTCATTTTGACCTACTAAATTATTCAATTGCATTTTTTTCACAGTTTTGTATTTAATTTCCTACTTTTCAACTCAAATTTATATTTTATATCCGAAGGGAATTTTATATTAGCAAAGAAATTGCTATTAAATAAACAAATGTCATTTAATATAAGACATTGTGATAAGTGCATATCATACATATAAAATAATAAAACTGGATAAACAATATATTCCCCTTCATGGCCATCGGAATAAATGGAGCAAATTTGAACGCAAAACTCTTCTATTGATTGGTCAATTCAATTGGGAAAATTTCATCGGTCAGTTGCTGATTGGTGAAAACAGGCTTTGGGGCGGGTCTTAAAATGGGGTTCACCCGTTCACTGCTAGAATAACACGGTGTGTATATGAATTACGTGACTATGTGACGTAAGTTTCTCTGTTATGGCCGCCCTCCAAATTTGCCCTATTTTTCAGCTGGACGTGGTGCCTATTACTCAATATTTTAAGCGAAGTATGATTATTTAAATAAACGATTTAAGGATGTGTTCAGTTGTCTGTAAATATAAGTATTTACTGATAAAGTTTGCAGAATTTTCATTTCTGTTGCCACTTCTATAGCAGAGAACACAATGTCTAAAGCTCGTCCCACATGATCATCACTTATCAAGTACGCCCAGGAGCGTCTTAAGAACGTTCCAGTAAGGGGCGTTACGTATTTACTAATAGTGTAATTTAACTTACTTCTCACCTCATCGCTCCGAAACGGTATGACATTTTAAGTACGGTAGTGTGAAGGCTATAAGAGTGCTTTTAATTTGAACTGTAAACCTGTAATGGTGAGTTTTGATTCCTAAGAATGCTATTTTTATGGAAGATCAAAGAAAATTTTGCAAGGTTTTTATGTTTTATCATCTTTTTGTTGTTGTTGTTCTTTTGCCTTGCACCTCCTAACACTGTTAAAAATGCAAGGGTCACCTAGCCCTCTTAAGATGTACTTGAGTACCAGCACAGACTAGCGTACTTGCAAGCGAAGGCCAGTCTTATTGAACGGCCTTAACAGGTTGTGAAAATCGGAGCCAATAACAATTTTAAAGTTAACTAAATAAAGTAAGGAAATTAATCATAAGAGTATCGTCTCTGTATAGGCTTCTTACATTATAAAAACGGCATATATTTCGCACATCACGTGAATCTTCACGCAGATTACAGTTTAATTTTTTTCTGTTTGAAACATTGAATGTCTATTTTGTACACCTCAAGATGCACGTGATGTGCGAAACATTTGTCGTTTTTATAATAATTATAATAAACATAAAAAGAAATAGCCACTTTTGTTGAATTTACTTAGTTTACAAACTCTGTAATCTCGATAAGTAAATTATGAAATATAATTAATAAAGTAAATATATTAAACGTAAAGAGAATTTGTTTGTACTATACACCGTTATTACCAATACAATAAAAACATAGTTGCAATCATCATAACAAAATTATATCAATCAACATTAAAACTTTACACCTTCCCCTTAACTCACCACATCATGCAAAAAATCATTCCTACCATTTTAAACATTTCCAAATGCTTATTAAGCACTTTCATAAACTAACGTTACCTCAACCCATCATACCTTCTCAACTTGAAGCCACCCCTAAGCTTTTTCTCACCTCGAAGACTCTATGTTTAATTTTCAACCTAATTACAGCCGAACTATGTCGATGGTATCACCTTGATTGATGGTTCCGTGAATCATTTGCCACTCTTATCCGATACTATCATCTTTATATCATGAACACGTAAGCATTATTACAAGCTCAGTGTCGTTCTGATTAAAATTACCATCATCATCAGTTATTTAACGACTATGCAAAAATGTTAGCGAGATTTTTCTTTTCGCAGGTCTAGTCATAGATGGTTAGAAAAAATCGATAGCTGGATATTACATGGATGCTTTCATGCATGGTTGCCTAATTTCTGTAAAGAGAATCTGAAAGTGGTGTTGAAGTACGGTTTATTGGCGGTTGCCTTTTTTACAGGTAGCGTACGAGAGATTTTCAAGTGGCGAAAAGTGAAGGAGTTTTCTGTTAGGTATAGAATAATGCGAGATTTTTCAAAGGCTTTGAAGTGTACACTGTACAATAATTGTATTCTGTTTGTTGGCTTGTGTCGGTTATTGTCAGCAATATTTTGTGTGGATACAGTTTAACCTCTGGAAATTAGGGAATGTAGGTATCTAGATTATGGAGGAAGATAAAGGAATCTTATACCTACTGTTCCACATCACGATACAGTATTCCATGAAGTTTTACCGCACAATATCACACAGCACAATATTTTGTACTACACAATAAATACGCACCTTAGCCAAATTAACCAACAACGTACTGAAAGTAGGTTCCAATGTTTTGTAAAGCCTCTCATCCATTTTGTCAGATGGGGGACGGATCGTAACGGAAAGGAACAAAGAAATATCGCATGCGTTCCTTTAGATGAAAGTTCGAACACCACGTCAGAATGAATCGGAAACGAGCAACATCCCCCCTTTAACTTAGTGATTAGATATATCAGAAAAGAGCCACGGTAGCACAGTCAGCTACGACGTGCGTTATTTGACTCTGGAGTGTAAGAGGCGACTAGTCGTCCTGGTTCGAATCTTGCAGCTAGAGTTAAAGCGCGCCTAGCAGCTATGCCTTCACCTCTGACTGTTACGGCACATTGTGTGCCCATATTCCAGGGTCATGTGAATTATACCGTGTCGTCTCTGTGGTTCGGATCCCACGTTAAAATGTAGGTCGTCGTGTCCACTTTGTTGGCTACAGCCCTACAGGCTGTTGTGGTGTCGGTTATTAAGTTACCCAATTAGTACTTAACCTTTTTTTTAAATTACTTTATGGGTGGTTTATCCAGTATATGTATATAAGCACTATAGCACAGTGATGTTCAAAATTGAAATACAACATTATTTGATTACGAATCACTGTTTTAATAACTACATATCTGCTATTGGGCGTCAGAAGGAGAGGTGCTTGCCACCCCCTGGACTTTTGTGATATTAAAAAAGTTATTAAACATTGAAATAAAAGGAAGAAAAATGTGTGAAAATTTTCAATTTTTTGGCAAAAACCCTTAAAAACTGCACATTTTACGAATAATAATAATAATAATAAAAAAAAAAAACGGAATTTTTGCCGATCTCGCTCCGCTCGGGTTTTACTCTTTTACGTTTTTACACTTTGATGCCCTTCTTTTAGCAAAAATCCCTCGCTAAAAACGAATAAAAAAATTTAATTTACACTTGGATAATTCTTGCCCCACTTTCAATTTTTTCTATGTACACTGTAAATTGGATATTTATATTATATTGCATTGTAAATGGTTTATTTAGGGCCATTAGGGGGGATTAAAAACAATAAAACTAGTTGAAGTTGCAAGTCTGAAATGAGTGTTATATTTATAAGTTTATATGGTATAAACTTATCAGGAATTGCAGAACGGTATTTTGTTGGACTGTGGTAGTCTTGTGGAAAATACCTAAATAGAATTAAATACAGATTATTAAGGAATCAAGAGAAATTGTAGTCTTAGAATTTCTGAAATTGCTCTTGTGTTACTGAGAAGAACCGAGAGTTATGATTTAAAGTGTATTTGGGATTAATACATAACAGTACGCAAGGATTCCATTTACAACACCCATGATGGGTACTTTTAGGTTATTCATTTTAATAACTAACTTCTCTCTCTCTCTCTCTGTCTCACAGAACATCAACAGGTTCATGATCTTTCTGAACCTGCAGGAGCCGGGGAGGAATTCTTTACAGAAGTCCAGGAATCATCATCGTATCCAGAGCACCCAATACCAGTACGGGGCACTCTTGGACATTCGGATTCAGATTACTTCAGAGATATCGATGACGTAACGATCGAAGGGCGCAATATCGAGCAACGAGAAGGCTTCATGGAGCAGAGAATAATAAGAGATCCTAATAATACGTCGGTTGGTGAGATTGTAAATTTTTTTGAATACGTGCAAGTTAAATCCGAAGGCAGCACTGCACCAGGTGGAAAGAAATCTCCCGGGATTATGGTAGTAGATAATTCCAAGACATCATTCCGATCAAGTGGTCTACCAATACCGATTCCACAATCCACATCACAAAGTAGTTATCCAGTTAGCGTCACTACTGAAAGGTCTGCTGGATCTAGATTGTATTCTGATGGAAGTGCTGCGAAGTCAGAGTCTCAAGTGGCTGTAGAAATTCATCCTGGTGTTACAGAAATGCAGCAAACATATGCTGTAATAAGCACTGCTGAGGTAAGGGTGTAAATATTTCCGTTGTTCTAGAGCACACAAATACTCAATTTTGTATACATTGTAAATATTTGCACTAATTATCAGAGGAATATAGGATCCGGTAGTCGAGTGTATGATCACTCTTTAATACCTCAACAGGCAAGCTTGGGTAACCACTCCATTATGCAGCACAGATTAGTGTGCTTCAGAGAGTGGAACTGTGACCACTACACCACACTGTCACAGTTGAAGAGAAAACATCCTACCCTAAATATCCCGCCATATTGGGCGAAAGTAGTGTCCCGAGGGGTTAAAGACTTAAAGAGTGGTAATACAATCCGTCAATCGGCTACTGAATCCTATATTCATCTGATAATTAGCGCAAATATTTAGAATGTATTATACTAGTTAACTAGTATAAAACCTAATGGGTGGTTTACCTAGTTTAAAATAGTACTCAATTTTGTATTTCAATATGGAAACAACAATAACTATTTCTTTGAAATTTGACACATTATTAGAGTTCGTTTTCACCAGTGGCGTAGCCAAGGGAGAGTTGGGGATCAGTGGCGGTTTTCACTGAAGAATTTTGGGTAGGATGATTTTTCAGATTAGAAAAACAGGGTGTACCGTTTCATTCAAACCAATTTTAGGAAAAAGAACTAATTTAGAAAGGGTTGAATAAGATGTAAAATTAGGTTGAAATATTGGAATTATTTCCGTTTCACTTAGTGTATTAGTATAACTATTTCGCTGTCCCGTTATATCATTCTAAAAAATATAATTAATATAATTTGTCTTTTCTTGTGAACTTCTGTAAATTTATTACCTGTATAATGTATTGAATGAAAATATATTTAATATAGATAATAAATACTGCATACCAGTGTTGGGGAAGTTCCTTCGAAAAAAGTAACTTAGTAAAAGTTACGTAACTTACGTAACACTGCTGAAAAATGTAACTTGTAAACGTTAAGTTCCATTTTTTAAAAAAGTAACTTGTAAAAGTTAAGTTACTTAGCAAAGTAACGAAAGTTACAAGAAAAGTTCCTTTTTAGGAGGCAGTTTGTAATATTATTGTAATATATTCCATAACAACAGAATTAAGTCTTCGCTATTTCATCGTATTTTCATTATATGAATATATATGCAGATTATTTGCAAATACGTAAATGAAAATACAACCAGATGTGGAAGTAACCACCGATTTCCGAGGGGGGGAGAGCGGATGCACAGAAAACATCGAAGTAAAAAAGATATTCTGAACCGCGCGAAGCGAGGGCGAATTTCTTTACGCTATTTAGTCAAAATCACGCTATTTTAACAGGGTTTTCAAGAAAATATTTAAAGAGTTTTCTAATTTCCTTCTTTCTTTTACTTATTTTCTCCCTGTTTTCCGTACCGGGGGGGGGCACCCGTGGCGATCCTCTCCTGAATGAAGTTAGAGAGTCAGAACTAAGTAGCATACCAGAATTAAATCACAAACGCTCAAGCACTGACTCAGTCTGTCGGAGTTTGGGGGAGGGGGGAGTGACAGTACCCGAGATACTAGCGAGTATATTAGTGTACTGTGATACTAGTACAGGTGAAGCTTAATAATTACCCAGCGGAGCGAGGTTGAAATTTTTCAACACTATTAAACCGAAAGTATCCTGTTTTAAAAAAAAATCCTTACTTTTTCGTCTTTTTTTTTTAAATTTTTTTCGTTTCTGAGATGATTTAAGAGGAAAGGGATAGAATCTGCGCTTGAAATACCTGATACTGATAGACCTATTGTTTACATTTAATTATTTTAAGCAGTACGAGCGCCGTATAGTACTTTACATCCATACTAGACAACCACTTGCACAAGCATATACTGGCTGAAGAGAAATTTAGGCGGAAATCTTGACTTTTACATTTCGTAAAGTAACGTAACTTTTAAAGGAACTTTTAGTAAAAGTTACCGAAAAAAAAGTAACGAGTTACATTAAAAGTTCCTTATTTTCAAGATGTAACGAGTTACTTTAAACGTTACTTTCTTCTATGGGTTATCCAACCGGCCAGACATCGAAAAATTTGATTTGGAATCAAAAATATCTAGTTTTGAGTGAAAATTACAAAAGTAACTCGTTACCCAGGAACGAGTTACTTGTAACTCGTTACTCCCCAACACTGTATTAGAGCAGTGCAAGCCTGCAAGAGTTTTTATATTATAAAAGTTTACAATTATCAGTGACAACATAGTTGCATCTCTCATTCAGAGTGTGAATGTAACAAAATTACAACATGAGTATTTTCAGTACATGCTTGATAAACAACATGAGCTACAAAGTTTCCAGAATTTTGGGTAGATTCTGTTTACATTTGATAAACATTCAGTGACCATATATATTGATTAAACAGACCAAAAAGCTTCGAATACAAAATCACTTTCATAAATGGACTCTGTCATTTGAACCTTTTGACATACCCAACCAACAATATAATCTAGGATGAAAAATGCGCAAGAACGAGTTGTCATCACTCCTGCAGATAAACATATCCCAACCCAAAACTGACAAAAAAACCCATTCATCCCTCACCCGTCGACCCAATTCAATTTTCAACTCCACCGAACTCTTCCTTGGCAATCAAATCACGCAACTCCCCTTTGCTCCCCCCAACGACCCACCCAACGCCCCTATTGCACCCCCATCTGTGATATTTTCGCCCATCACGTTAATGGAGTGAATAAAAAGGATAGCCCTTCTGCGCCCGACAGCTCTGCGATTACTACCAACAAGTTAAAAGGACTATTTCTTTCCACCGACGGGAATGACGACAACAGCAGAAGTCAAATGCAAGCAGTGCGGTTGTTGGGAGAAAAAGGAGTGAAGGTATTTGACCAGGCTGTTTCGGATTCTGGGTTGGGAGAATGGAGAAATTTTACTTGTCATGTCAGTTTCTAAGTTCAAGAGTTTTAAAATTATGGCTCTGGAACATTGGAATCAACTTGCTTTGTTTCAATTTATACCACTTACGTTAGACTCTTAAACTTAAGGTTCTTGCTGAATTTAACCAATCATATGAAACCGTGCATGATAAAATTTAATATACAATTTCTTTTTATTGGATAGGTAAGGACCTCAAGTGAAGACTAAGGTCACGTGACTCACGTCAGACTAGGATCTTAACTGTCCCTTAAGTTAAACAGATACGTAAGTATCTAGTTTGAACACACCTTAAA
>JAQFYR010001102.1:0-10754 GCA_034694985.1 Campodea silvestrii
CTCTCGTTTTCAACAAGAGCAAATCATGAATATACTCGTTTCTCTTGTGATATTACATATGAATATTTCTCTCCATCTTCATGAAGTCTCGATCATTTTAAAAACTTTCACAATTAAAAACACACAAGTGAAGTCTATTACGTTATTTACTTGGATTTTCTTTTAAAATAATAAAAATATATAACTGCACTTTGCACATAGATGATAAGTGTAGGTCCATTTAAAAGGTGAGGTTATTATAAATAGTGGTTTTCAATAATCAATTAATCGGAAAGCAGATAATCGATTATTTAAGCGTTTTTTCCTCCGAAATATTTGATCTCATAATCCTATACCATGCGAGCAGTGAACCAGTTGTAGACCTCTCCCTGTAATGTTGATTCCAGTAAAACCAATCTTGGGCAGATAACAAATCCGCATTTGTTCCTTCCAGATAGGGTGATTCCTATTGTCCATCTTGTAAATCAATCCAAATTTACAAATAAAAAGCCGAAAGCTAATTTACTTTGATGTTGGATCTACCAAAAGCCATGCAGTTTCGATAAGACAGGGAACCTGTTCCCCCGCATCGGATCGCCGTAAGAGAGAGGAGATGGGATTAGGTGTAGTGTGGGGAGGAGGAAAACTCTTAGTTACTTAGACGATAGACCACTTTCGATGCAAGAAAAGTTTGCAATTTGTCAGACGTTGAAGAGCGTATAAAATACCAGCGCGATGCCGCGATCGCCCGCCAAAATGCTTGCCAAGACTTTATTCTATCATTGGCGTAGCTAGTTTCGTCACATTTTGACCTTACCAATGAATAAATGCTGCCATTGACAAGTTTTCACCTTTACTATATGAGTACGAACAATGGATGATAGAAGAATATCCAAAATACCTTCGGGTAATTCCTTATTACCGAATATGCAGCAAAATAGTTGATATTGTAAAACTATGAATGAACTATTTGCAATGTCTATAAATCTTTCGCAAAATCTGAAATGACTTATGAAGAACGGAAAAGTCGGTATTTTCAACTGAGTATCCAACGCTCTTTGCTGGCGTCGGCAATTGATCAAGGTCAGATAGAATTTCTTGATCTGTTAACTTTCGCAATCTTACTCTATCTTAAATTTCAAATGGAGCATTGTGACTTTATGAGATACGTCAACTATTATTCACCCTGTAACATGTTCCTGCATGCCGGAACCGTAAATGTTTTGTGGATTTGTTCCAACACAATAAAATAATAAAATCTGACTTCATTTATAATTTGATATCCCTAAACCCAAATTTTACAGAACAAGATTATCGATTATTTTAATCCTATCCGCTTACAAAATGCTGAAATTCTTTCTTGCCATTCTTTTATCACCTAGGGTGCTGCTAACAGAAACTCTCCGCTTTCTAATTCCACTTTTTTTTTATTCAAAATCTTCAAAAACCATACAACAATTTTATATCCATCGGCAATAATCCACCATGATATTCATAATTCTAACACTTCCTACATTCATTTGATTGGTCACCCTCCCAGATTTCAATGATGTCACAAATTCAGCTGGAGTATTTAAAATACAAAAATAAGATTCCCTCACATAAAATAAAATAAAAATATATTAAGCCATTACAAAAATAACTAATCCACTTGACTGTATCTCACATGCAGATGTAAAATTTTAATGTTCAACAATTTTAAGTTGAGCCACCATGTATCATAACCCCAAATGACTAATTAATTGCAATTATATCTGCACTTGTGCTTATTTGTTTATGACATATTACTTTTTATTCTTTGCAAACAAATTTTATTCTAATATACTAGTTTAAATTCCATCAAATTGACGATATTCCAACTCGTTACGCCTGGCGGTGTTCGAGAAACTGCAGATGACGGCGTTGCGACCACAACAGGAGTCCCGCTCAGTGCAGGAGACCCCCTGGCACTGGCTGTTGCTAATCAACGGGTGGCATGAAGCACAGGCCTTACATGAGCTGTAGTCGTTGTAGGGGCCACACCAGCAACAGGCGCCACTGATACCGCATGCGCGGCCATCGACACCACAGGAGCCGCTGCTGGGACGGCGGAGGAGTGCCCCTAACAGTATTACCTTCCTCTCGCAATCTGCCAACAAGACCTTCCAAGACATCTGCGCGTTCGTGGATTCGAGCCGCCAAGGCTGCTCGGTTAAGAATGCTCATATTTGCCGTTGGGTCACGTATTTCCTCTACTATGGTTATGAGGTTAGCCGCTGAATTCAAGGCATCCGATGCAACTTCCTGCACGACATTCTAAACAGAAAGGTATATGAACATTAAAAAGTTTACATTAAAGAAACATTGCAGATTATAACAAGACAAAATTTACAGTGTATTCACTTTCAGCTTCAAATGATGTTAGATTATTAAAATATTTTTGGACTGAACTTTGACAATGCGAAATTACCTTGAGAGTTTCACTCGAGCTCGTCAATTACTGTGGATGAAATGTGAATAAGATTGAATTTCCATATAGTCTTTATTTGCTGAACTTTACAACACTAATATATTGTTGGCTTTGGTACAGTGCAAGTGTTATATTGCAACTGGAATATAATAATTACATGAGGTTTGAACTTTTCACCAACTTTTCAAAACATAAAATTTATATTGTTTTATTGGGGAATTGACCCTATTGAAAATAGAAAATTATAAATTATCCGCGAATCACTGACATGTTAGTAACAAATGCTTTTGCTTGACCTCTGTTTCTTCAATAACCGCATTCCAAACACTCCAGCATTCTTCTTTCTAGGTGGGTATATGACTTTAGTGATCATTTTCGTTAAGTTCCTCGCGCATAGTTTCATATCTATACTGATTCTTTTTGAATTTGGAGTATCCATCAAATAATAAAAATACACTTACATCTACCGAGTTATTATACCAAAATTATATTGTTACATGCTACTTGAATAATAATAATAATAAAAATGGCTGATTAGCACTTGGAAATGGAAATAATAAAACATTGATGACCTTAGCTTGAAAAATCTCTACTGTTATTAAGTGGGTCAGATCTGAACATTATGAATATTAAAATCATACTATACTAAATATTACTTAATACAAAAAGATAAGAAATATATTTAATGAGCACTACGATAAAAGAGAGAAGAAAAGGGACAGAATTTTATTTCTTAATAACAACTGGATTAAACATTTAAACTATTAATATGAAAACTTTAATGCATGAAAGTAAGCGTCATTGGCAGGATCGTATTAAGGCGGAGTGAATTTCTCTGGGGCCCAGAAGGTTCCCAGGGTCCCTTGAAATGTTAAAATTCACCCAGATCCAACTTTTTATCTATAAAAATAAATGTATAAGGAACCCCCATTTTTAACTTTTTTTTGCTTATTTTTTTTTTAAATTTAAGAAGAAGGGGGCCTCTAAAATGTATTTGTCCCCCATGAATTTCTGAGTTTTTCCAGACTCAATTCGTAAGAACTCCTCCTCTTCGAGTATAAAAAGCATTCTGCCTTTCGTCAGTTTCTTTTCCATGTCAGCGACAATCTACTTCTAAAATGGCGGAGATCTCTTTGTTGAGGATTGGCACGGCGAGGACATCAGTCATATCTGATATATAAAGTAGAAAACAAATTATAGACCTAAAAAGGAGTTCACATTTCCCCGTTCATTCTGATTGATGACGAAATAACTGTTGTCTCACGCAATGTGTATCCTTTGGAAAACATGGAGGTAACTACAGATCTGAATGAAAATGAAGTGATGGAAGTAATTCCATTTAATTCAAATGAATATTTTTAAGAGGAACTCATTTTCTTTTATTACAAAATCACAAAACAAAAGTGTGCAGCTTAAAATATTTGCAATACAAGATTTCTTTGTGACCTAACTATAGTAATTTTCATTCTGCTTTGTACTAATAAATATCTTATGAACCTGATGTTTAGATGGGTTGGAACGAACAAAATAATATTAAATAACCATATGAATAAAAGTAGAAAATTGTTTTTACCAAAAAACGTATGAATCAGATTTTAGATCTGCATATTGATGGTATCAGCAGACTTTGATCGTCACCTACAATGTGTGGCTAGCTCGTCATTCTTGAGGACTTGTTCGGCAACCTCGTTTGTGGGACTAACTAATTCAACTCGTTCAAGTTCAGATTTCTTACTTCAACCAGCAACTTGATGTCTACGGGATCCCATTCAAAGATACATTATATTTCATGGGAAACCATTCACAATGTAATTATTTGTAACCTTAATTAACAATTGATCTCTGTTAATGTACGTTTTCAAATCATAAATGAAATTAATCTGTTACCTTTATTAGCCAATAAAACATTTCAATGTAAGGATGGTGTGATTCTGAACTTTACTTAGAGGGAATATACTTATGTTATCAGCAATAGCACGTTATTGACGGTTTTTATGGGTAATATCAAAACAATTGCTGTTTAAATGCACCGACCAGTTGATAGCTCGCTGGGAAACTACTTCTGGGGTAGTTTTCTTGTGTAAACAATTTCAACAAAGGTTTATGACCAGTAACAATAATAAATTTACGACCAAACAAATAATAATGAAACTTTTCAATCCGAAAATACTGATGAATACCTATTCCAACTCATGACACCAGCTTACACGACCAGTGCACCTTAGCATTCCGTGAAAGACTCAATAGCCAATCTCACGTTTTACGTGAGATATTTTTAAACGTATATTGAACCTATCAAGAATGACCAAAGAAGTTAATTTTGTATGATATGCTTAAAATGCTGTGCATGAGATTAATCTCAGACTTCAGTGGAAATGTTGTTCTGGCTAAATATAAGCCAATTTTTTTGTGAAATTAATTGAAAATATATGAATATTGAACTCTCAGAAAAATGGTTAAGAATTAGCCATAATCAGCGAGTTCCGGGGACTTGGTTTGGAAATTTCCTACTTTTTTAAGTTTGTGGGACATTTTGAAACACATATAAATGTTTTTTTATTTAATATATATATGTAGAGCCTTGACCAAAATGAGAATCAAGAAAATTCGAAGTTGGCGAAAATATCCAATACGGTGCAAGTCATTCCCTTTTCAAAAATTTTCTCCTCGGTAAAGCTAAACACTTTTGCAAATTATGACAAATCCTCCTTCTATGAATTAAAGGAAACCATCTCTTCAATTCTCTCAAAAATTTCTGAAGAATCCTCTTTTGCTATCTGCAAGTCTCTGGGACCCTCCAAACTTTAGTTATTACTGAAAATGTGACCCAAGCTCACAATTTCACCGAAAAATCGTGAAATTCACGTGTATTCAGCCTGTTCCGGTTATTCCACTCTTTAAATAATAAAACATGAATTGTTAAAGTAATGATTTATTTGAATTTCGGAACTTATCGAATGGAGGATGGATAATACATGCATCATTGACCTGGCTCTTGCCATACCCACTTCTGCTGGTATTCAACAGGTTGTATCTAATGTTTCCCCACTAATTGTTGGGAGCACACTCGATAAAGGCAAGGTTTTATTATAGTGGGTAGATACCTTCCCTTGTCTAGCGCAACTTGCTAAACGTCATTGCAAGGTCCTCCATTATCCTTAGGTGTTCTGTGTCCTCCTTTCTATGAGCATTGATGTTTCCTCGTTGATTCTTCCGTAGTATAGATACCTTCGCAATCGCTACACTGGACGTAGTATTTTTGCACACCTCTGAACCTTTTCCTGGGCCATTTTCTGCGTATGTACTCAGTCCGGTTATTACAACCTTTGTGGTACTGCAAAAGATATCTCTTCCTACTTCGACACGTTTGTGTACTTGTGTTTCCTTTTGGCGTTGTGAACTTCTGTTCCTTTCTTCTGGTGGTTGTTTGATAAAGGTACATTTGGACCTTGGGCGATTTCGTCCTTCGAAATGGCATTTCCAACCCTCCCTGCCTTTCATAAACACTTTGCATCCATTACATTTTACAATTTCATCTTCAGTTTTGAAATAAAGTTGGCCATACGATGCCAAGATCATGGAAGTAGTGGTATGACAATTCCACCGACATGAATCCAATCTTGCACCTGAGCTGGAAGAGGTTCGTGATTTTCTGAGCCATTCACAAGGTTTTCATATTCATCATATGTGTCAGGACAGATCGGCAGTTGTTTGTTCGTTATCTCGTGTTTCTGTAATTATCTTCATCATCGTCATTTTTCCCGAGCGTGCACTGTATATCATCCCACGCTTTACCACATTTCTTATTATACCATTGAATGAACAATTATAACTGATTTGATGTATGTTCAACTTGTACTTAATATGAGATAGGCAACGATTAGTTATAAAGAATACAACTTTCCTTTTCTTGTACTAAAAGACGAATGTCCTACAATATATTAATTTGCTTTTTTCAAAAGCATACATATATCAAGGTCTTGTGACGTATTTTGGGTGAGAGGAGGGACTTCGGGTTGGCTATTGGTTGTGCTGAATTACAGATGGACGGGAAGGGGAGTTTGGGTTAGGAAAGGGGGGATTTGAGTAACAAACAAATAATTTGGTGGTACGGTGGAGGTTATAGTAAGGGGTAGGTTGATCGGTAACAATATTGAAAGGTGGCAAATGAGTTGTAATATTTATACACATGTAATAAAATAATAATAATAATAAAGAAAAGAGATGGAAACATCAAATAATAATAAATATTTCCCGTGGAGTATAGACCCCATATTCACTTAATGAAGGAGATAGGATGTATTAGTATATAAAGTTTGGTTATGTTAAAATATAAATGGAACATAGTGAGATAAATACGAAGGAGGAAATTAACTAAATAGAAGCATTACTTAACTAAAGAATTTGAACAATGATAAGAGGAAAAATCAAAGTTTCTGTAATTGTTTGAGATGTGAATAATAAAGTCACAATAAGAGGAAATTTATTTCCAAGGTGTTGTTTGAACATTTCACTAAATCACAAAATAATTCACTTTTCACTGTTACATAAAGTCGGGCCAATTGAAGCTGGCGCGTGGTGGGTTTTCCCAACGACGGGCTTCAAATGAATAACCCCACCTTTCGACACACCACTGCAAAATAAACCGTATGCGATGCTCCCAAATATTTACAATCGAACAGTAGGAGAGGCTGTATCGTGATATCAAAAAGAGGGACTTCAAGGTTGGTTCTTGAGTAGCACGTAAGTGGGCGTATGGGCAAGATGTAAGTAATTTGTTTACGTTCAAGTTGCATCGCCATCCCAGCAGCAATATCGCCTTGTAGAACTGGTGGTTGGCCGGGTTTGCAGGACAAATTACATCAGGGTGGGTCCATCGCTCACAAAAGGAACAAAAATCTTCTACATAAATTCAACTATAACGCATTGGCGTTTTATTGTTCGTTGAGGTACTCTATATAAGATTTCGGAGAAATCCAGAAACATGACTATTGACTCCATGTCGCTCCTTAAGAGTTATGCTCATCAATGCCCCCCCCCCCCCCGCCAAACATACACATGCCCATTTTGGTTTCTTTCACCATATAAAACATTCTGAAGGAGTAAGTACATGTTTTGCTGTTGAAAACGAATGTTGTTTCTGATAAACGGATTTACAACACTAGTACTTCACTCTCCTAAGCTTTTCTTATTTTAGGATTCATTTTGGGACCCCTCAATTCAAAAATTCTGGTTCATTCTCTTCGCAATTTACCTGTAGATATTTACTTCCAGTCCTTTTATTCCATTAGGGACGAATTAAAACAAATTGGTATCAATTCCTACTGATAGTTTTTTGAAGTTCGCTATAAGAAAAAAACATTGCTTTCCTGGGCGACATTGAACCCATAAAAGCACTCAAAGTCCCAAACCATCACATAAATATCCCTTGTCATAAATGAAATAAACAATCGCATGTATCCTGAAATATTTCTATTACAGTTCATAATAATTAATATTTTATTTCTGTTACCACAAAATAACTATTATTACAGAGATTGGATACATTTTAGTGCTATTCAGCATATAATTATCCAGAAACGTATTTGTCATATCAGGAGTGGTCATATGCTTACTTCCAGCAGTTGTTTTAAATTATTTTTCTCATTTTTTATGGTTTCCTTCTTTGCTTAATTTTGACCCCGATCAATTCCAAAATATTGGGTCCGCTTTTACGTTATTGCATAAATTTGGGACATTAACAATTTCACGTTTTCTGATACGTAAGTTCGGTGAGTTCATATTTTTGTACTGTGAAGTCAAACTGCATATACGTACCTATCAATATTTTCATTATTTTTTTCAATTTAAAATAATGTTATTACTGGGGTTTTGTTAAATTGATTGAATTAATTTACAAGGTTTATAAAGCCTTCCTATTGAAGATTATTTTATACAGAACGTTTTTTTTTCTTTTGTAATTTAAAATAAAATTAAAACGTAAAACAAGAAAAAGGAACAATATTATAGTATATATATATTTGACGGTTGGAGGGGGGCGGCAAAAGAATGGTTTGCTTTGGGCGGCACGGTACCTTGAGCCGGGCCTGCTTACGTTTCGAACTGGCAGGATAATCACCACATCTTTAAAATATTCTTCTTGAAGTACTGGATAATAGGAAAATATTTTAGTGTTTTGCATATTTTAAAATAAATTAAGGAGAATTCAAATATAATATGCATGTGTATTACACATTGTTCACCGAGACACGAATTTGACTATACAATTGTGGGTGTACTGTTTTCAAAAAATACACCTGAAGGACAGAACTAATTTTACGGCAGGTTGTTTCAAAATATTCTTCATCCGCATAAATCAGAAATTAATATGATTCATATACAAACTATCAAATCAACGTAGTATAATTAGAATTGCAGTATCCATTTTTTCAGTGTTATATTAATGCAAATTTCTTCGAAATACTGTTAGGTAACAATGTAAGAAGTGAGGATGTGATATACGAGCGAAATATTGTTCAAATATACATGGTGTTGCAAGGAGTAACAACTAGGTTTTTCAATTTCACTCAACATTTCCATTTTCAAAATATGGCAAACAGTATTTTTCCATTAAAATTAAAATATTGTTTTGCCTAAATAACTCAAACATACCTAATTCTTCAATAAAATAAATAATTTCGTCAGAAAGTCTAGGATCTCTCACTTCCTTCAGTTTTCCTAAAACGTAGAGCATTTCCATTCCTGTGAACATATCATGCATTGGATCCATTTGAGGACAATAACCAATATGTTGCATGTACTGCGAATGATAACAACATTCTTTATTTTTGACGTATTTCAATTGCTGTGCCACATATATAGTATTTGACTTTACAGACTTTGAGTGTGGTCCCTATTATTATTATCGAAGGTTAACAATAATGACACAAGAGATAATGATATGTAATACAACATTCTGGATTTTTATTATATAGCGGATATTCCGAAGAAGCTGCCTCTAACTGGTCCAATGGCACGTTAAAAGTGCAAGCGTTTATCTTGCCGATAATCTACATCATACAAACCAATCACATTTTGAGTTAACCAGAATATTCATATATTTTAATTATGTTTCTAAAGGTGAAGTGATTGGTCAGAATATATGGTAAAATCATTATTTCTAATGGTTTCGCAGTTGACAGTGTGTCTAGTCTTACTTGGAGTTGGTTTTGTTCGAAATACTTTTGGGTGGCTTCACTTATGACATTTCTTTTCGAAGTATTTCTATTATATGCTGACTCTGCACATCCAGTTGCGATACAACTTCCTGGATTATCAAGTTGATTGTTTGCTTTTGAAGAAAATACTTATTTTCCACTTTAAAAGCAAGTAAAGCCAAAATTCGTGGAAAGTTGATTTCACGATCGTCATAGCTTTCTGAATGCAAACTGTGAAAATCTTCCGTGTTGGTGAATGATTCCAACGGCTCTCAGCTAACCATGTGTTGTGAATATTCACTGGCATCAGAATTTACATTGGTTGATATTCTCAGTACCTTCATGGAGTCTTCTTTGTACTTTATGGATAAAACATTACGATGCTTTCTGCTTTTATGCCCTCTTCCGTAACTCGGTGATTTCAAAATAAGAACACAACCCTGCATCAGACAAACGAAGAGTTGTTTTCTTCGCAAAAGATCCTGAACAAGACTTAGGATGGCAAACGCTTGAATCAGTCATTCTTGGATGTTTCCAAATACGACGAAAATAATGTTTCTTGCAGAGTTGTCAAAGAAATTTGTTTGATTAAGTATACTTTAAACTTTAATAAAATTGTACTGTTTTTGCGAACGAGCAGCTGACAACATTTCATTATTAGTAAGTAAATATCGGAACAAGACATTTTAATATTTACACAAACTTAGAGCTCAGATTTCCTTCGACCAAAGTTGTGTCATAATATTGAAAACTTTTTTTACAAAAGGCATTCGATATTGGAATTGACAAAACATTTATAATCTTCATTAACTCCTTAGGATTAGAATCATCCGGAATCTGTTTAATAAGCTGAGAACACGTGATATAATCTATATCATCAATATATTTTAATTGTGGAATAAATAAAAATTGTTTCTAATAAATTATCAGAAAATAGAGAAAAATATATCTTTGGGTGAAATATCAGTGATCAGAGATCGCTGAGTGAAATATCAGTGATGTATTTAATGAAAAGGTTATCATTTTGCTGGGCATCTTTTTGTATGTTGATAATTGCGTCGCCTGTAATGCCATGTAGGTAAAAACTCGAAAGTAGAAATATTCAATAAACTGTTATTCTGTACGTATCC
>JAQFYR010001103.1:0-10753 GCA_034694985.1 Campodea silvestrii
TATTTGAAGTTTTGAAGGTTGCATACTTCATCGTGGGGTTTCTCCTGCATGTTGGTTTTCAGTTTACTGATTGCCGTCTCGGAATGACTATGGTCTTCCATCTTCACATTCTTGCTCTGAAGATGGAAGACCATCATAGTCATTCAGAAACTGCAGTCAGCAAATTGAAAACCAGCATGCAGGAGGAACCCCACGATGAAGTACAGACTTCAAACGAACCCTGCAGACAACTAACAAACATAATTTGAAGTTTTCCCAATAAAATATATTTACAATCAGTGCATCGACTAGAACATATAGAACGATCTTTTACAAAGGCTGTATTTTTATTATTTTCAAACAATGATATTACCTAGATAATTATTCTGTTGACAGTTTTTACTTTAACGAAGGTTTTTGGTAAGGTTGACTGTAATATTTCCCTGAATATATAAAAACGACTTTGAATCCAAATATTTATGAATATTATTTGAATTTATAGAAATTCCTTTGCCTTCAAATAAGGTATTCCAGATATACGTTAAACAATGCATTGTCACAATTTGAATGCAATAGTAGTTATCATTGTCCGAGAAAGAAGCACCTATAGGGCTGTAGCTACATTGTGATGTTTTGGTGTCCTTTCACAGTGGGAGACAAGTTGTAATGAAGGACTAATGAAACGCTAACTGAATAATTTTCAAAGATTCCAAGACGTAAGGAAAATGGAAATGGGGTCATTTTGTGTCATTTTATTGATTTGAGCTCAATAGATTAGGTAAGGTATTTCTATTGAGATATTTGTCTACGTTTTTCGAACATAAATGAGAGTATTAAACGTGGGGCTGATGGTTGAGAGTTACGAGGAATCGTACAGTTTGAAAACGTGTAAGCTTTGAAAACGTGTAAGGGGATTTGTATAAGAAAATCCAAAAAATAATGTATTTCTGAAGAAAAGTAAGATGTGAATATTTATATACTATGCCATTATTTATAAATTTCCTACATCGTTACTTTTAATTTGAATTATTAACTATTAGTAACCTGATCTGTGAAAAATGTAACAACGTTTGTATTTGCTATATCTCACTCAGATGTTAACGTTTTTATTAATGCTAGTAGTAATTTGTACCTATATTTCAAACTTGATAAAATCTTTCCAGATTTAGGGACCTCTGCATATGCTCACGTACCTTTTTTAATGTAAAGTTTACCTCACACTCATTAAGCGTGACTTTATTGTACCAGTTAGATCCGAAAACGAATTATCCTTTATTAAATTTGTATGCAACACGACAGTTTACTTAAAGAAAAACTGAATAAGAATGAAAGAAAGAAAAACATATTTAATGTTTTACTGCTGCAAGTATTAAAACACAATGATTATACAAATTAAATAGGCCGTATCTGCAGATATACATATTTTTCTTATCAAACATTCTGAGTATACTTTCGCACATCACGCGTGCAACATCTAGTAAATAAGGAGCATGAAGAAAATTAAACTATCATATTCTGATTTTGAAACTGAATCACTTTGAGTTTCGAAATCATCGCCAACTTAGTGATGTAAATAATAAGATTTTGAAAGTACGGTAAACGAAATCAATCCAAACAATTTTAAAATATCCAAGCAACAGCAAATAATAATCTCATCTAATAGCACCATTGGGAATAAACGCTGACGTTCCTCGAAACTCTTTTAACAATATTAGAAGATTAATTTTTCATTGCATTAGAATAAAATAAAACTTAAAAGTATCTCATAATCCGCATTCAAACTTCGTATTTGACCCCAAAAAATAAATTTGTGGTGTACCTCATGAATAATATTACGCCCACGTGAACCTATACTACATTGTACTATCCAGCGAAACATTTCAAAAATCTGGAAAGGTCGTGTCTGATATGTAAATGTTATCATACAGAAAATATCCATAAAAAAACACTTTAGAACAAAAACTATCTGTACAAACTATGACTCATCCATTTCATTATATTAAAACACAAATGAATGAAATTCAATCAATTTGAATCCAAGCACACTTTTGTGCTACTGGTGCAGCTTCCTAAGAAGCTCTCCTTTGTGTCTTTACCGGGTCATTGTCAAGGTATAGATTCCATTTCTGCTTTCGAAAGTATGTATTATATACACAGCAATAAGCAGAGAGTATAGATACTTTCACTTTTCATTTACACCCTTGGATATTTTATTATTCAGATTCTTCTCTGAAATTCACTTTAAAATGCATTTGTGGTCAAAAGAGTGACGAAATATTAAGTGGTGTAAAGAATAGATGCAGAAGAAGTTAATTTGTTGGGCGAAGGACGTTTAAGTTATAAATTGTTTTTGAAGTATAAGGAACAATCAGGCAAATGGGATTCAAAGTTTGTTTCTGTGGAGGTTTTAAGTACGAAGTGTCACATATTAATTTTGATCTGCTTTATAATTACGAAATCACAAAATTTTGCCTCTGGTGTAATTTTGCGCACAAAGGTTACGCTAACCAGTAAGATATGTCACTAGGATCTAATAATTCAACTAAGAAATATTAACATCAATAATATTAACGTTCAACTAATTTTTATAATTACACTTTCTTGGTAACCTATGTTATGCCATTGGCATAAAATAGTAATATGATTTTTAATTTATGAGAAAGTCATATAATGTTCGGCATATATATTAAATTAAGGTTCGTTATTAACAGGCATCATTACATTAATTAAACAGCATTTTAAGACAAAGAAAAAGTTGATCTCTAGTGGGAATCGAACACGGCGCTTCTCGGTTTAGCCCCAAGCGTGCAGTCCACTGTATCCTACTAAGGAGAAGTCAGATTTTTCTTCGTCTTAAACTGTACATACAGTACTACAACACCATTTTTTGTCATAAATTGTTGCTTTATTAATGTAATGATGCCTGTTTAAAATAACAAACCTTAATTTACTATAATTACAGCAGCAATACGATTTTTTCTAAAACAGGAGATTTTTATTTAAACGTTATTTGGTTTATAGGCTACCTGTACTTTTTCAACTCATTGCAAATATGTGAATGATACGAGTTCATTCGTCTATAAAAGATTACATTCCCATTCCAATATTAATTCAATGTGAATATTAATGAATTTGTGGTAAAATATTTACCGGTGATGACAGTGAGAAACCACCCTGGAAAAGTTTTCCAAGAAAGTTCAATGACAAATTCAGGAGCAGGTCAGTTCATTGAAAATAATGAAGATTTGAATATTTTCCCATAAAACTAATAACATATTGACACAAAGACAGTGAACAGGAATAAACGATATAGCCTATGTTGCTTAGAAATTATATCGGGCTTTAATACACTGAAGGAAATGGAAATAACGAAGAATGAAAACATAACAGAATGGATTGTGATGCAAAAGACTACCATGGTTAGTGTTGACCAGTGCATGGTGATTGTCAAGCAATCACCATACACTCATTAGGCTATCACCAGTCAGGCAATCGCCAGACAAGTCAACAAGTGAAGATAAAAGTTTTAGAGAATTCATAGATAGTCAGGTTAGTTTGGGTCATAAAAATGATATCTGTGAGACAGAAAGACTCTTAACGAACACGCTTTTTCCAAATATTTATGAATTAAGAATGGAAACTTCAGCAAATACAGAATCTGAGATGCTAACTTCATTATACGCATGCTGTAAGTAACAGTCATTATGAATTTGCAAAATTGCTATTTGTTCTTGTAAAACTATAAATCCATAACAGGAAGGTTATATTAAGTTTAACATGTTCACACGACCTTGTGAAGAATCAAGTGAGTTATGCAGCAGGAGAGTGAAAAGAATTCAGCATCCCTTGGGTTTTAAAGTTTTGGCATTTATCTATTTAAATATATTTGCTTTAGTAAAAATTCCAGGTGGCCGACACGGAACCGAACTTCTTCTTTCAGTATTTGACTACGTATTCTACCACTCATGAAAACTACTAATGCCGATATTACGTTGAGAACATCCAATCTCAGGATGGAAGCAAGATGATTATGCATCAATATACGTTTGTCGGCACGTAGACCTATATATCATTGCGATTATTGGGAAACCTCAATCAGTAACACATTTGCGACTCCAAAGAGTTATCCATCTGGCCAGTCTAGCCAATTCTAGCCAGTTTACCCAGGCAGGTGCAACCAGGTTTTGCTAATTCTTTCCACTGTTAGTCATGCTAATTCTACTTTTACATTACACGCTTGGTATGAAATTAACGATATCTTTTATTTCATAGACATTTTACACTTCTAATTCAATTACAAAGTCTTGAATTGTCCAGATTAATTTAAACAATTTTTTTCTAGCGCCAAACAACCACGATATTTTACATTTACGTAATACATTTCAATGCATTTCGTCTCATAATGGCTTCTATTATTCTACCTAACAAGCCTTGACTTGCACTCTATCTAATTATATTCTACTCAACAGAAGTGATAGTGAACGACGTTTTTATTTTATAATAAGGGTATCTTTTCATACATATACACCGCCATACGATGATTATGTGATTTCATTGTGTTGGATGTGGTGTAGATTTTAATACCGCCTTGTTTGTTCAAAGAGTCAAAAGAATTTGGAAGTGGAGGCAAAAAATAAACTCTCCTTTATGATGTACTTGAAATGTTTGAAGTAAAAGTGACAATTTCTTAAACTAAAAGACCAGAGATAATTCAGTGTAAAATGTTTTTCCTATTATTGTATATAATCACAATTACAACAGCACATTGTAATATCCTTTCTTAAGGCAGGAGATATTACTTACGTAACTTAAGTTTACTAATTACTATAAAATATATTACAAAAAGCATATTACGTTTATAAAATTTAACATACAATAATTTTGAAGATGGGTATTACGTCGCATCTAGGTTATTAGTATAGAATAATTAATTTTTTTAGAATAATTAATTTCCTGTATTTTTTTGTTAGAAGTGTTTTAGAATAATTAATTTCCTGTGGATAATTTGTTAGAATAATTAATTTCCAGGTATTTTTATGCGGTGAAAATTACACACAATATGAGAAAGGAAAAGTCAAACCTAGATAATGGTAAAAAAATAAAGAAATAAAAAAAGGAAGAAAAAGGAATTTAATTATTCTAACTCAGCAAACCTAGACAATAACCTGGCCTACTAACAGTACGAAAAATTTAATAATATGCTGTTTGTACTGTAGTTATATTGCAATTAGTAAACTCATTTTACACGGAGACGATTGGGCTTATGTTTGACTAGTTCCGGAGTGGTAACACTTAACCGGCACTGAAAAAGGATTTTCGTACTATAAAACGGTTAGAAAGGTGTTTGCAGAACAAAATTCCCATTTTACAGTGCCGGCTCCCCTGAAGAATTTCAGCAAATGCCTTCAGTTGTTATACTTGTTAACCATTCTACTAATAGTTGAGTTATTTTTAATGTTACACTTGCTGTCACGAAAAGGTCTACGTGAGTATTTTTTAATAATTTGCATGCATAAGGTGCCTTTAAACGAACACCTTTTAGCTGATAAAATTTAGACAATTATAAGTTCTGTAGTGTAGCCTTAAAAAATCAGGGTTAACAGACAGTACTCATTCACGAACATTATCAAATTTCATTACTTCTTGAAAACTTTGCACTAGGATCGTGAGATACATGAATCATACAACTCACATAAAGCAAAAAGAAAAGAAAAAGAAACCATAATGCACCGAATTGATCTGCCTGAAACCAGAACACACCAATGTAGTGAATGTATAGAATAATTGCAGGAAAAATAATAAAAGTGAAATAAATGAAATGAAGTTCTGGGATTGCTACTGTCACATCATAAAATCATGATGTTCTGTAATGACAAAGCCAGTTATTAATAAAACGGATGTAATGTCACGTGGTAACGAAATAAGTTAATCTTTCAGGTTTCAACTATTAAAATTACATCATGTAACTTCTTGTTTTTTTTGCAGGAATTTCTAAAGTAGATATTCTGAAATTTTCAGATTACAGCGTTTATTTTGCTACTATATACCACGCTGAAACAAATCTAATTAAATTTCTACCTAAATGCACCTTAGATCCATATGTAATAAACATTTTAGTCTATCTAATTAAAAAAACATAATACAGCACATCCCCTTTTCAAGGAAACTCCGACGAAAAAAGAAAAGTAAAACGAATCAACTAACATTAGCAATACAGACAATATTTTATGCAACTAAGGAAACTGCCATATTTTCTTTACTTCAAGTATTCCTTTTAAAAAAGGTAAAATTACATAACTCTTCGTACCTGAATATTAATTCCAAACTGACAAGCATTTAATTCACTTTGTCGGTGCCAAGTAGAGCAAATGACCTACAACACCAGAAAAGAAGAAAGATATATTGTACTCAGTTATTATTATTTTGAGGTTTGAGCTGTCTACTGGTCTTTGAAAAATAAACATTTAATGCAGGATAAAGGAATGTTCTTAAAACCGCAATGTTTCACTTTCATTGCTAATGTTAAGCATGAAGCAGCAAAAATGCTGATATTTTATATAGGACGTTTTGATATTGTTGAAACATTACGCAAAGAAAGTGTTTTTGTTCTGTGATATATAAATTTGAAGGACCATTATTTAGATTCTAGTATTTGGGTAATATATTTTAGAGTGTACAAGTTTTTTTGCAATCTTAATGTTTTCTGTAATGATTTAATTTCAAATTTCAGCAAAAAAGGTGACAAACTACTGATCGGGATGTATTGCCCCATGTGGTAATAAAATGTGTTGTTTTCTGAACTGTTTTAAAATTAAAAGGCAACACCGTTTCTACCACTAATCATTCGCGTTCAGAGGAGAAAATAATGTGGGTGGGGGCGTTAGAATTTAATATTATTAAATTAATAGTGGAATTCATGTCATCATTTGGATGGTGCCGTAATTTTTCTTATCTTTTAGAGACGAGTGGGGTGAGGGTGCAGTCCCCCCCCCAAGTAATGCCTGTACCTCTAATAATAAACTGATACAGTTAGTTTATTTCATGAACGTATTGAATTATAATTAGTTCCATATTATAAAAGGAGTTCGTGTCCGATATAGCCACTAAACGAAATGATAATATTTCCGCTTTTCGATATAAATTGATATCATTTATAGAAAGTTATGGAAATAACTGTTATATTCCAGTTGTTAACAAATTACTGTACATTTTTGGCAATGTATATTATAACTGCTGATAACTCCAAATAAAATGAATAAATGTGTCTAAGGAAATTGTGCTTTATTACAAAACGATAATACATTTATTAGAAATAATGATATTTTTAGCAAGAAAGGTGATTTCATCCTCAAAGTATGCACAAAAGCCACACAAGTTTACCTTCGTGGCGAAAAGTCCCAAATCAAAACTTGTTAACAGCAGATTGCATTGACTACTTGCTTATTTTTAGAATTAAAAACAGGAAATATTGATTCTATATGAAAAACAAATATTTGTGAGATAGGAAATTAATTTTTTCCGTACATTAAGTAGGTAACTGACTTTCCAAAATTGAAATATCTTAACCACTTCTAATACCAATTGAAAGATGCAAATACTACAGGCTGGTCGAGACGAAATAAACCCAAAAGTCTGTCGCAACTCAGACTTTCCGGGTCGAGAGCGCGAGCGGGGAGTATTTATAAGATCCAACGAATGACTTTTGTATCACTAACAACTTCATTGCCTCGTCCAAGGTTATGTTAATGAATTCTGTAAAAATAATATTTCCATTTTGTGATTTTTTTCTCTCTCTTTCAGGTCAGTATAACATGAATTCCAAAATATTGAGTTTTTAATATCTGCAATGGAAATTCCAGATTCTCCAGTTGAGAGTCTTTTTGAGAGAACGGATAGAAATTACGTTTTTGAATCCAGTGAAAATACATATCTTTCAAATTTCAACTGTCCCTATAAAACGTCTCATTTTGGTTAATATGTGAAATTAAAAGCTATGTTTTTCCATTCAGACTGGGTGTATGCAAAAATTATAAATATCTAAAAAAAAATGTGTTTACGGTAGATGCAAACTGAAAACTTCGTCTAAATTTAGATAAACAAGTTTTTTTTAGTAATTTCAACCACAAAACCTGATAATTTGGATGATTTTAAATTTCGTGCGTGTGATAAAGACAGACGAGATCCAGACTAACACCAGAATCTCAGTCTCATCTTATTTTCACCCCTATAGCCGATATTGAACAACCGACTATTCTCTGTCACCAACGTCTACCGAATCACCAAACTTTACCATATCACAACTATATGAAAGATTAATACCGTAATTCACTTTAACTACTTCTTACATATACCTATCTAAATATCATTAGTCAGCAAAAACTTTGGCAATAAATTTAAGTGTCAGCATTTCCAGTTTACTTAGAATCCCACACTAATTGGCCTATCCCACTTTATTTGATAAACTGCTGTCAAAAGTTGAAGATCAAAATTTAAATACAAGTGAGAAAAATTCTTGTTTCATTCTCTCTTTCTTAATTATACATGAGAATGTGGTATTCGATGTCATGGATTATATAAAAGAACTTTCGCTAACATAATTCGCTTAGTTGTTGCTGCCAGCTCAAGGCTGCATGTGGTACAGTACAGATATTGGAGTATAATGAACGGATTGATCAGAAAAATGGATCTATGTGGGTTTTAAGAAATAAATGTCTTTTTTGGTGTCTCTACAAGCGGTACAGTTTAAATTGTGACTGTTCACTCCCAAATTAATTTATGCAATAAACATAAAAATAATAGTTATTTGTTAAAAGAACGAAGAAAGCATTTAAAAAAATTATTTGCTGCAATTACCATGTTCATTATTGTTTGTCTTCATAGTCTATATTAGCTTGAAATAATTGTTATGAACTTCGTATTTTACACATTTTACCCGATATTCGGAAAAGAGAGCCGAGCGGTTAACAGTATAGCTTGTATACATGCTTACTAGAATTGAAATTTTCTTCATGCGCATGTACCATTAACAACAGTTAGTTTACCATGCACAAATGAGCATTTTATATCTGTTTCCAACAATGTTTCCATCTTCAGACCAAAACATGGGGAGTGCCAGGTATATGCACAAGAGAGGCTCTGCAATAGTGTATAGCTTACCATGAGATATACATATTTAATTGAATCTCTCTTGTTGCAGCTCGAAACTGCAACTCCCTTGAAATTCTGGAAGTTCTCCAGAGATATTATTTTGTTATTTTCTGCAATAAACCGTTCCAGTTAACACTGTTGTATATGGTAATTTCTGTTTTTTAATCATGCGCAGGTACTTCGCATCACGTTCACCCAAACTACACGTATTTGCTGTGAAGATGAAAACATTATTTTCTGAAATTGCAATTGTTACCAAAACAAGCTGCCGATTTATGCAAGGTGAGCCCAATGCCGCCAATGATGTAGAATAATTAAATTTGACGTCAAAAGAAAAACTGAATTCTGACTTGGCTATGCCTAATGTACTGTATGTAGAAGTAATTATGGCAGCCAAATTATTCATGAATAATAAATACAAATTAACCACTAGAATAATCATTGCATATTGCATGGGTGATTGATTTTCAATTTATTGGTTCATCCAGATACAGCAATTCCTTGTGATCAAGTTGTAAAATGAAGTTTAAGTTGTAAAATATTTTGTGAAGTTCTAAAAAGTGATGAAGTTGTGTTGCAGTTCCCCAATAATGCAATGAAGATCGGAATTCCACAGAGCATCAGCTTTAGAATTTTGTAAAAGATGATTGTAAGCTGCAGTTACAGTTCAAAGAGATAAAGGTAGTAATAATATTTCCGATGGGCAGTCTAGTTTTGTAGGCTCTGGATGCTTTTTCCCAGCCAGAATAAAATAGTATAGATATTTTGCAATCGATGTTGCCACTAAATAACTCTGGTCTGAAAGTTTATTGTGCATGTAATCATTCTAATTAATGAATTCCATTGACTGTGGTAATGGTAACTGATACTGCACTTCAGGTTATAAAATAATCAAAGGTACACAGCAAAATGAACGAAGATTGAACAATTTTTTTCCCTTAATTCTACAGACTAGAAAAGTGAAGACATTGTAATTTGATGATTGCTTATTGCCTGTTTTGTTTATGAATGATGTATTTATGTGCTAGCTATATTAAGAAGATATCAAAGCACATCATGAATGAAATTTGGATTATAATATTTCATACTTTTAGTAAACACACTTCCAGTCTTCCACACAACGTAAACTTTTATTGATAACCACAAATACAAACACGACGAACTAAAGATAAAATACAGATTCCATGTTCGACCAAGAAATAACGTACAGCAATAATAAAAGAATAACTTCATGAAATAAATGTTACCCTCATGTCATTTCTCTTATTGTTTCATGGATTCAACTCCCCTTATTATAAATTCTAAGTTAACTAACGAGCAATTTCCAATTTAATATTATTTATACTATCGAGCAACGAATGATGTGTATAGAAGTAACTTGAAGCAATCTACAAACATGTATGCCGTAAATGATTAATAGATAATACAACAGACAGACAAATTTGATAATACAACATTGAACATATTTTATCTCCATTTCAATCATATATTTTATCGACATCTGACAGAGAACGTATTGCATCGCTTCATTCTACAGATACAAGCACGTATATACTACTCCTAAGGAATAAAACAATGCTTGTCATATGCACCAAAGTTGGAACACAATTTAATTTCCAACACATTG
>JAQFYR010001104.1:0-10744 GCA_034694985.1 Campodea silvestrii
CTCTAGCGTTCTAAGAGTACTAAGAAATTGGCCATCAACCATAATTCTTTTGTATTTTTCTTTCCTTTTAGATAGGACTAGTAGATATATCACGCCACAAATTGTACTCTATTAAATTTACTGATAGCAAACACGAATAGCACTTCAATCGAGACATATCGATTTATGAAACAACTTTCTAACTGTTTTAAATTTACATACACAGTCCTTCTCTGCCACTCTCTCACTGCATGAAACAAAATCAATTACCACAACTTCAAATGCTTTGTTCCGAGTCAAAAATCACTACGTGTTAAAAAGCAATATTTTGACTGTTTGACGTGATTGGAAAGAAATGTTAAATTTATTTACAGCTATGGTCAATATTTGCTATATTCAGGGATTGCTTTGTCTGTTACTGACCTTTTGTACCCTATAGGTAGAACTGAAATACTCAGGCGCGGATACAGGAGGGGCGGTCGCCCCGCCAGGAAAAAAATAAGAAAGAAAAAGAAAAAAAAATGAAAAAAAAATCGAAAAATTTCCTAAATATCCAGATAAAATAGCGTATTTTTGCACAAAAAACGTAGAAATTTTCGTCTTCGACATAAAGAAATACAGATAAAATATTCAAAATCCAGATTAAATTGCGTATTTTTGCCGAAAAAAATGTAAAATTTTCTTTAGGCTTCGGCGAATTTGGTCTTCGACATCGCTATCTGTTGTGGTACGTTCTCCCCGTCAGCGCTGGCTGGATTCGCGCCTGGAAATACTGGTTACCGGTTTCTCATTTTCACTGTTAGCAACATAACAAATGGATTGCTTTTTATTATATATAAATATTGTACTGAACATTAGAGGATGATAGGATCAATCAGACAGGTGTTTTACCACCCTTTATCCCCAAGGGACTACTGCCACCTGTATATGAAATATGGGTATGGGAAGGATCGGCATGCGGCCACAGTTTCGTCCCATCAGGACACATCAGTCATGCTGGCCCTGCTGGGGCGTTAAAAACCCCTTATACTGGCTTTCAGCGCACAGGTGTGAACCATTAGACCACGCTAGTCAGGCAAATATCAATAGCTCAAAGGTGGTGTTTACGACAGAGAGTCAATTGAATGGCAGGAATACGAGAAACGCGGATAATTTTAAATTCTCAATATTCAGTATCAATATTGCTTCTAAGCAGCCTGGTTATTCAGCAAGATGAAATAAATTCAATATTCTCCTATTAACGTTCTTATTACGCCAATTGAATTTGCAGATGTTTTTTTAATTCCGAATGCTCGCTAAGTCTTTGTATGAAGCAGTACAACGAAATTCTATTGCCTAAAGCGATTGGTTCAAATAATAATTACTTACAGTACGTTAGAATTGATAAAGTCTATAGTGACTAATGTAACACGATATGAACAATATAATTATCGGCGTGGTCAATTCCCAAATTTTTACTGACGGAAATAACATTGTGTCACTGTTCCCGTTAGTACCCATCCCTTTTATAAGGACGTTGTGTAAATAAATTATACATACTGGTACAAAATGTTGGACTAATAATTTTCCTCAAAAGTGTTTCGGACTAGTGACACAACGTTACGTTCCACAGTCAAAATTGAGGACTTGACTACCCTGATATTTAATGTGAAAATCGTGTTGTGATAAACGACAGCACAGTCATATTCTTGGTTATAATCACTAAACCAACTCGACGTGTGTTCTAAATTAACGACAAAAAAAAAACAATTGTCACTACATACACCTCCGTAAAGCTCCAAACACAAAGTGCGAGGAAAAGCAGCCTCGCAAGAAAAAACAAACGTTGTTTTGAATCAGCGTTTTCTTTCACCTCGCTAGCGAAGTTTGTTATAACAAAAACGTGGGACTTATTGCTACTTTCCTTCACCACTGGTAATATCGTAAGTATGTGTTAACTTGAGCGTACATTAAGATTTTTGACTTGAATCGTCGCAAAAGCAGTTGTTTTCACGCGCCGCCCTTGTGTTTGGTGCTTAAGAGAAGATACCGCGGAAGATACTATATCACTGTGAAACTGCGCCCTTCTTAATTATAATAGCGTTTTTTTTCTTCACTGCAACAATTTTAATTCAATAACTACATTACCATTAATTAGCTCAATTTTTATTCAACAACAATTTTCCATTAACATACTCCTAACATTAAATATTCTTCCGAGAACCTGCTTCATTCCCATTGTTTACAAACATCATTTATGCCATTACATTAGATTTTTTTTAACTAAAGCTATTATACGCTAGAACATGTAGCATTACTAGTTTATATTCTACCTAATGGAAAGTAGATTTCTCTCTTGTTGCAGGCGTTTCATGATGTATATAATACGCTCGAATGCGGTAATAGTGATTTTTAGATTCCAATCAAGGTCAAAAACATTATGGTGTGTGAGTGGAGACTAATTAATAATAGGATGAAAGAATAACATGCTTTCAGGCAGCAGTAATGAGGGATGGAATATATTAGAAATAAATAGGAAGGGTGATGATACAGATGTATTACTGTTGGAATGAAATTAATCAAAAGGTTGCTGGTCATTTCAGTTATTTGTCGAGAGGTAGACTGAGTTAGTAGAATTTGTACTTCTAGGTATGATTTTGTGATGTGCTGGAGTGGTAGCGAATGTGAAAATGGAATCGTGGAAAACGTGGATGAATTAGTTATTAAATTTAGTTATTTTTCAGTGGTGATGATAGGTACGGATATATTATTGTTGTTAAAGACAGCGGACAATTTTGTTTTCTTAAATATATGTTTCAGATCAGATCATCACTGACTGGAAATTTTTAATAGGTAGCAATTTTTTGGCCCGGGTACTCGTTCTTTGAACTGTCCAATGACTAGGAACCCGAATTCATGAATATTTCTCAGGCAACAATTTTTCCCCATAAGCCACCATTCAAATAGACCCAACTTTGTGAATTATTTACATACCCTTAACGTATCAGAATTTCGGAAATAAAAATGCTATGTGAAAGTACATCTTCTATACTATCTGAGAATATTGGATCATTTTGTGATAACTTCAGTCTAAAAGTACGAAACAAATTTGTTAAGTTTTGATTTTCAATGTCAATGGGAATTTCCCATATACATGAAATTTGCAATGTGGATTATTTTTTTCCGCAGTTTTAGATTGAAGTTATCACAAAATGGCCAAATAATTTCAAACAGTATGGAAGATGTAATGAACTTTCAGTTTGTATTTTTATTTTCGAAAGTATATAAAGTTAAAGATACGCAAATATTTGCCAAAGTTGAGTATATTTGCATGGTGTTTTTAAGGGAGAAAAAAATGTTGTCTTTTATGGGAGAAAAAAATGTTGCCTACAAAGAAATTCCTGAATTCAGAAATATTGAAACCAAATCTCCGAAAACTTTAGATCGTCATAAAACATACATATATTGACCGGCATATTTTCCCATTTTTCATATTTTTATTCTCTGTTATATTTCTATGTTCAGTATATTTTGTTTCGTTACAATGGGACATTTGGTTTCAAACTTAGAATACAAAATTCAAAACAATTTGGAATGAGGGACGAGAACAACCAAGAAATGGAAGTACCATAAATACATTGAGCAACAGCCTCGTTACTAATTCTTATACGTCGTATACATGTATGTCTTTTGGTCATAATGTGTATAATAAAATGAATCACTTAGAAGTTTAATATAAATATTCTAGAATTGGGCTTTTCACTTGCCGTTTCTATCCAAGATTCGTATGTGACAGAAATGTGTATAGTAGTTTCAATGTATGGAAGTGTCTTAAATCGTTTGTGTTTAATCTTGCATAAATACGTAGACGTACAGAAAAATTCAAATTTATTTTCTTGTGCTTTCAAAGGATACTAAATATATCACCATAGCTCTTTCAAAAAGCGAAGTCATTGTGGCTAATTTTGGATACACATGTCTGAGTTTTAGAAACCGAGTCTGATGTAACTGCTGAGATTTCCGGATACCTTGGTCTATACTGTATGTCTAACCCTGGTCTAAGATCTAACCCAACCTTTATCTAAGTCTGGTAACTTCATTATGCAATCCAAGTGATTTAAAACAACGAGTTTATAATTATATGTATATGTCTACTGCTCATTTACACTTTCGGTGTTATTTTCACAATTAGCGAAGCCTCTCAGTAATTTCTTAGAATGTATATTAAAATTGTCGAAAGATTGGAAAGTACTCTGTGATCAACAGCAAGTTTCTACTATTTTCATAAAATATTTAGCTTCAAATTTACCGTCAGGATTTTTTTTGTTTTAATTTTATTTTTTATTTTTTTGCACAAACGTTTACGTGCAACAATCCAGTGCAGCACATTTTCTATTCTGTGTTTTACATGCACTTGATAATTTTAAGTAGGAGACTGATGTACGCATGTTGCATCACAGCAGACGAAATACAATAATGTTGAAAAATTTAAAATTTTGTGATAAACTGATAAAATAATATACACAAATTATGTCTGTCATACGAATTTCAAATTCCTTATAGGAATTATATACATTGTAATGAAATGCTGGTTTCATCTCAACAAAATTGTATTCTTCATCTCATAGTAAACATATTTCAGCGATATACACCATCATCAGTATGTACATCTGTATCAGTATAGAGATATATCAGTATCTCTGAAACTCCTCTTCTGTTCTTGTAAGTATTGCATAATAATCTTCTTCATTGAGACTTTATTTATATAATCTTTAGTCTAGAACATACTGATGATGGTGTATATCACCGAAACATGTTTATTATTAGATGAAGAATACCATTTTGTTGAGAAGAAATCTGCATTTCATTACAATATAAACATCAACTGGTCAATAGAAGTTATAATATTATGTACATTGTTCTAAAAATGAAAATAATATACAGTGTTACAAAAATTTAGTAAGCTTACGTGATATGTCTTCTGGTACAGTATAAACCGGGGCAGATTACCTTCGAACAGTATAATATTATAATTCTCTCTTTCCCTTGAAGACACTCTATAATAATATAATCTTGCTTACTATACTTGAGTTGTAGCGATTCTCTATAATTTCCATCAATACCAATATAAACAACTTCTAAATACATCCTGTATAATATCCGGATTGTTGCTAACTTTATAGTCTTCCGGGGGGTATAATAATCCTAATTGGTAAGTTTAGTTGTTTAAAAGGATCAAACAGTTGTTACCCTAAATTCTGAAAATAACGAAGTTTTTAATGTCCATCTACTGTAAATATATGTTATTGAAACTTCAGTTTTCCGCATACAGCCGTCATAATTTGGTTAATATGAGAAATTAAACGCTGTGATATTTTTTATCGTGCTTGTAATGGATATATGCGAGAAATCCAAATTTCAGTTTTCAAAAGAATGTACTTACAGTACATTCAGATTAAAGATACCAATATTGTTTGGAATTTAGATTTAAACAAAAAAAAACATACAATCTGATAATTATAATGGATTCAATTTTCACCCTTCCGGAAGATTCTTAATGTATAAGCAGCATTAGCAAAAGGTTTACAAACTGTTGAAACAAATTACACTGAAATTTTCAAATGTTTATGGCGTTCGAAAATTACTACCCTATCCTATAAAACGGTTTATAATGTTACGATCTCAATGTTATTTTTTACATTCATGTCAACAAGCACTCTTTTACAAATATGATGATAAAATTGTTAACGACCCCACAAATGATGAAGATCTAATTTATTAATACGATCCCAACAGTATTGAAACTTTAAACACAACCCAAACTCTTTCTAAAAAGCTGTAAATATGGGTATTCTGAGAGTAATTAACACTGCTATCTCTGTCCATTAACAAGCACTGAAAGCGTAAAAGTAAATATTGGCCAGAACCTCAACTGATATGCCTAATGAAGAGGCATTTCATTTAGATTAATCATTCGAGATAGGAAGGTTTTGTATCAACATAAACTTTTATGATAGCAGTTTGACGAAATATGTTCGCTGTACTCAAGTAGAGAAATGTCAATATTTTCCCCTTCCTACTTTTGGGCATATTAGTAACCATTAGTGTTATCGTTTCAAAACAGAATCAGCGAGTAAACAGATTTTCATGTTCTAATGCACTTGTTTAATTCCATGCTGCCTTTATTACTTGAAACTGGATTTTATTGATTTTGTTTTCTTTTTTTGTTTCAGCTGGTCCCTCTATTATGGATGAAGGTATTTATGGAGATATTTTTTACTTTAATTTAGTAGTTAATTATTATATTGAATAGAGTAATAATCTATTTAGTTGCTGCATAGAGCAATTTTAATATGGTTCGATTAAACGTTTGGTGATATTTGAATCAGAGTTTATAAACGATTACTCCGATGTAACTTACAGTGTTCTGTTTAAAATATAGTTGGATATTTTTGAAAGTATATTATAGTGTTAGTTTATTAATAGAGTATGATTTAGTATCATTGATTGTTAAATTGTTTTCAGTGGTACAATCAATTTATTTCTGGGATTTTTTTTCGAGAACCAGTATATTTTAGAGTAGAAACCTAGTTGCATTTTGAGAAATTTTGATGATTACTTTGTGTGTGTTTACAAAAACTCCACCATTTATGATTGTATGATGAAAATTAAAATATCCATACCACGTGGTACGGCTACAGTTATTATATTATACTTCGATGGTGTTTTATAACCACTAAATCTAGATTTATATCAATTTACAATTTCCTGTATAGTAAATTATTGGAACACTTTTTTGTAATTTTTTTACATTTATTTATTTTACTATAACTTGTTTTCGTCCTACAGTATATTCAGAATTCAAATTAATTCAATGATGTTACCTTTACTACGTGGAAATTCTATAGATTTGTTCGACACAAATCTCTGATGATATCGTCAGTGAAATTTGCATTTGTAAGCAGTCTACAATTCTTTCTCGAAGTTGCTGTTTTCGATTTCTTGCATCTTGTACAGTTTGTATAATTCATTCTCGGTATTTGGAAGCATATTTGAAATACTTCAGTTCTATTGTCTGCCAGTATTGGTACACACAGGAATGAGTTGCAGTAAAATCATTGGTCCACTATTGTCTGCCAGTACTGGTACACACAGGAATGAGTTGCAGTAAAATAATTGGTTACGCTAATATATATATTTTTTTTTTGCATAATTTTCAGTTCTAATTTTAGTACCATTTGAACTTAAAACTGATATTTTACCAAAACAAGAAAGAAACTGTACAAACGAAAGAAATCTGATTCATGAACGAAAATGATATATTATTTTTATACATTCAAATTTCTGAAAGGTATTTTACACATTTCTGTATTTGACAGCACTATTATTCACGTCAATAAAAGCTATGTTCAATTTTTTATTTGCCTTTTGTTTCAAGCAATGTACATTAAACACATTTTTGACAATACAAAGTAACATTTTTCACAAATAGAAGAAAGTAAATAATTTATAATTGTCTGTAGCAGCACACACGTCTTCTGCCATGTAGCAACGAGAAAGGAGAAATGTTAAATAAAAATAATGAAATGCAACCACAGAGTAATTCCTATAGAGCAATATGTCAGTGTCATGCAAAGCAATAAATAACTGTTGAATCTAAAAGAAGAAAAAAAGCGTAAAAGAAAACTTCTATTGTCCAGTTTACTTTTGAAGAAAAAAAAATGTTTGAAGAGAGAAAAGAATAGATAACGAAGTTTATCTCTATCGGATATATTTTATTTGCGTATCCGTGCAATATATTGATTTAGTTTTACGAGTAAGAGCATTCTTTTAAATGTCAGATTCAATACGTTACTGTAGTTTGTGTGTATTTGAATCTATGGATTGTTACTATTAGTGCTGTTGAAAGAAACGTTCTAAAATGAAAAGAAATAAGTAAAATGAAAAAGAAATTAAGGCATAATCGAAGGAGATGCTTTCTCTGTGTGTAATAAAGTTGAAAAGAAATGAAGATTTTACAAGCTTCAGATATAATGTTTATTAAAAAGTTGAAAGTATTTTGGGTAGTTGTCCATTATTACGACTACCTGTTATTTTGTAAAACTACCCAACTTTATTGCGACTACTTCATTTTTAAGCCGACTACCAATTTTTATTATGTAAATTATTGTGACACCCTAAAATACAAATGCGAAAATATCAATTTAGGTCAGTTTATATTTTGTCTCATTTCACCTTCGGAAACCGTTGAGCAAACCATTAAAATTAATGGGTTTTAAACCAGATCTAATGATTTTATGTTTTTTTTAACCTGACCTGACCATTAAATTACACTTCTTGAACTTGACCTGACCGTTAATTTTTACACTTTCAAAAATCAGACACAATCACTGATTGTATTAAATCAAAGTTTGTTGCATAAAAATAATTGTGGTATTAATTTGGTCATAGCAATGCTCTGGGCCTTTCCAGTTACATGTTCCCCGATTTCATCATGCGCATTCATCACTTCGTGTATTGCAGACTTACACTTGACCTAATATGATCTGACCTCACCTAACTTAGGTAGATGAGGTCATGTTGGGTCAGTAAGGTAACGGTCACTAGTGTGACCAGTTGTGTAATTCACATGATAAATTACGAGGGGCTTGACCAAATAGATCCCAAGTTCATATTCGTGATGCTAGAGCTTCGATGCGCTACCTGGTGAGAGTTTTTGTAAACACTCGTTGACGGATTACATGTAACTCGTATTGCTTACCTGCGGTGTATTGGGAGAATGATGGAAAATGATTAAAATGAAACTCCTATGAAGAATAACAATGGTATTGTTGTGTTCCACAATGCAAATCGAAAGGGACACTGGCATTTCCACAATGGTTCTGAACTGGTATGAACTTTTATCAATCATCTATCCTCCATGATGGGATTATGGGAAGCGACCGCAGCGCCGCCTGTAGGACATTGACATCGTGAATGCAATGAGAACAATACATGTTACGTTAGTAAATTTATTTTTGGGAATATTATTTCATCATCCGTTATATTTTGGAGTAGAAACCTAGCTGCGTTTTGTGAAATTTTGATGATTGCTTTGTGCGCGTTTAAAAAAACTCCACCCGTTATTCAATAATAGACACAAAGTAAAAGTTGCAATAATAGACATCTTACTTTTATCTAGCTTGAGTAGTCACAATAATAGACATGTTACCTTTGGGTAGTCGCAATAAACCCAATAATAGACTTGTTGCTTTTAGGTAGTCACAATAATAGACCTGTTACTTTACAGGTAGTCGCAATAATAGACAACTACCGTATTTTTTCCATAAGAATATCCTGTGCTGTTGTGTATATAGTGTAAACGTTTCAGCTATAGATTTGTTCTAGCGAAAGAATTGTAAATAAAATATAGATCGTGTAAATAGCACATCCAGTAAAACACCATTTACACATCTATACTGTAGATCCCATTTGAAATGATCTAGATTGAGTAATTCCAGCTAAAACGTTTACAGTACTGTATACCTACCTTTTTAAAGTATAGTGATATGATTGCACTGTACTTGAAACCACTCAATGCTTATATTTACGGTGCATTAGGAGATTTTACAACTACTTGACTATTCTGGAAGTTCTATTATTACTCTAACATTAGTTTTTTTTTAATTTTCAGATTATTATTCATCTAGCTGTTCAATGTGGGCAAGTTTCTTCATAACTGTTTTATCAAACTGGCTTTCAGTATGGTGTTCTTAAGCAAAATAGCTTACTAAAACCTAAGAATAGATTTTGAGAATTGAGGTATGTGCAAATAGCATTGTGTTGGGACCAAATCCAAAACAGAAATGCGGTTGGTTAAAAGTGAAGTGAAAAAATTGCCAGTGCATCATATTATATTGTCAAGAGCTATGATTGTGATCAAATAATTTCAGAGACGCGTTTATTATTGTTGTATACTACGATCGATGTCAAAACATGAATGTTTATGATTTTTAACCTGTCAAGTTATTTCCAAATTTATTTTTCACCTGTATAATTTAATTTCAATGTTTATTTCCTTTTCTTAATTTTTTGAAGTGACAATAAGATGTATTTACAAATTGAAGGTATCATCTTTTATAAATGAAATGGATGCTTGGATGAAGGAGATTAATTCTTTTCTCTATGTACATATTGTGTAAAGAAAGTTATATGTCATAAAATAAATTTAGGTTTTTTTATTATATAAATTTGTGGTTTTACGGAAGGATTCCCTTTGGCTACGTTAAATTGTTACAGGTACATTTCACCGTATAGATTGAAAATTTTCCAAGAAATTGTCGCAGTCTTTTCTGGTAATTGTTTTGACGAATTATAAGAAAAAAATATTTCATTCCACCAATTCGTTCCCATTCCCAAGTTATTGTGGTTTAAAACTTTCTTCGAATGTGTATACGTATGACGTCAGCAAAATCATTTTAATTAATATCTCAATGACAGTTTGTCGTAAAATCCTGATTCTGTATTTAAAAATCGTAGAAAAATAGCTGTAGCTATAAATAACGAGTCTTTTTGGTAGTACTCCCACCATTGAAAATTTACTACAGATTTGGCCAGGTTAGATCTGGGAAGGTCAGGTTAGATACTGCTAATACCTGACCTAACCAGAGAAAACCTGACCTATAGCCAGACAAAGTCTGTAGTAAAATTTCAGTGAGGGTTGTATAATTGAAAAGATCCATAAATGGTTTTGATATGTATATAATAATATTAATAGGGGTGGATTTTTCAATACTTTTTTGTACAC
>JAQFYR010001105.1:0-10743 GCA_034694985.1 Campodea silvestrii
TTTATAATTACATACAGAGAAGGCGTTTTTGTTATTTCATAATTATTGCACTCTGTACTCTCCCGCATTACATATTAGAATATCAGACACTTTTATACAGTCATAATTTAACACTGGCAAACATTTAGGAACTTTAAAGTTTGGTGAGGTTCTCTTTCTTGTAATCCTATTGCTACTGCATTAATGATAAACAAAGTTTGATTTGCAACAGATCAAGATAAAAGGTGGTAGGTGTGTGAATGACTAAAAACTATTAGCAAAAGAATTCTGTTGAAATATACAAAATTAGGATAAAATCTCACTACTGAGAAGAGGGCCAAATGTTTGCCTCAGAACTATTAAAGAATGGAGAGCAATAACATACTAGTCTAAAATATTACTTTTCTTTGCACAGATGCCTGAGTGCAAAATTATTACTTCTGCTGATATATTTTACTGGTGCAGTTCTGTTGGCATTATACAGGAACGTCTGCAATAAATTCAACCACACAACAAAATATTAAGAGAGTAAATTCTATACAAAAAAAGACACCAATTTACACATATAAAATATTTCACTTTCTTCAGTGGTAGACAACCACATTTGACTGAATGCACTGGGAAGAACAATTTTGCACATTTAGAATATCTGATATTCAGTATAAAGAACTTATTACATAAATGGGTTTCACTATTACTAAATAAATGATGTTTCCATAAATGCATTTATAACAAAAATTGTCAGTTGTAACTTGTGGAAAACCAGGCCTATGAACATCTTAAATTAATTCAATTACTACTTTAAATTGAAATATTTATAAAAATAACACTGTTTAGATATAATATGTACAAGTCTTGAAAACAATTGAAAGTGACTATTAGAACATTGCATCACAAAAATTATTACCAGGTACAGTGGCCTTTCATTATTTTAAAGAACACATATATATTATTCTTGTAAATATACATGTCTGTAATTCAATATCATCTTGCAACCTAGTCACAATCAACTTGGTAGTCTATATCTTACATACCCATACGGTTTTTGAATTTAAGATATCAATGACCTTTACATTTAATAGAGATAGCAACAAACATGAAATATAAATTCTCTGCAAAATAACTCATAAAACAATTAACTACCATAATGATCATTATGTGACATAATAATCAGTTCAGAACTAGATCTTGTTAAACTTACTTCTTTGGTAAACAAACATTATTGGTGATATGGGGATACTTTCTGGATAGGGGGCAATCTGAATGTTGAATCATGTTCCACATTTCAAAATTTAATTAATGACAACTATGCATTTTGTTATAGGCCCCTACATAATTAGTAATCAGCAATAATCTTTTTGAAAAGCTGTAAACTGATGTCAGGTGATACCTTTCAAATTTTCAATTGTATAAGGCAGATTAATACATAAATTAACTTATAACACTGTTTATATTTGGAAGAAAACACTTTAAAATACAAAACAAATGCATAAAATATTCAGAAAGCAGCTCTCTCCTAGAGACTCTTCCGATCTTTGTACGCCCGATCTTTGTGCGTCGGGGAATACAAAGGTGCTGCCTTCGTGACATCCTCTTCTGTCCACAAGGCGTTTCCGATGCAAATGGGATGGACCCAATACTGGCATCCAACCTCACACCCCATCCGTGAGCTTCGTTCTCTAGAATTTTCCTCGCCGGGAACTATTGTCTGATGGAAAATTCTGCACACTGCAAAGAAAACCATAATTACACTCTAAAAAATTAACTTGTTTCATTACAAGGTTTAGGGTTGTATTCGAAATGAAACTATAGCCACATTTTTCGCTTGTGGATATACAACCTAGTCATGAGTCGTAATATCAGAAGTTCATACATGTTGCATGAAAACAAGCAGGTTGTTGTTTGCGTACAACTCATTTTGTAAAAATATTACTATAAATGAGTTGTTTAATAACAGTTTATATTGTAAAATTAGAAGTGTCGATGTTCAACTCCAGTTTACCGAAGGCACTGCTTTTACGACGACGACGCAGTTGTGTTTTACGTAAGCTTAGTAGATAAGAAAAAATACCTTATTCAGATTGTTGTATATGAAGTTAAGCGCATTATTTGAAAGGGATGGTTGTGAATGTACAAGGAAACTTTTTTCCGTTTTCACAACCCAAGCTACGACCAAAACAAGGTATCTGTAGTTGTAATATTAAAACTCGTCTGTTAATTGTGCAAGTTCGTTGTTGCTGTGACATAACAACCCGCGTTGTAAATATTGTTGCCTTCCATGGTTGGACCATTGCAAGTTAAGGTTGTTCAAATTTAAACATGACATTGTACAAAAATAACAACCTAATTTGTTGTACATGTATAGGGAACCATCAATACAGCTACAGTTCATTTTTATATTAATCTGCAGAAAATTGTTTACGTCCATGACATTTGGCTTTATCTTATTTTCAACTATGATTTGCTATCATATAGCATTTGATATAAAATTTGCAATAAATTAATATGCTGTGAAGTATTATATTGTAATGTTTTACCTAAAATGTTAGAGCAGGGAAGCAAATACCTAAAAAATAAAAAATAGGGTTTGATTGAATTGAAACCAGAAGCATTTACAACATTGGAAAATCAGTTTACTCTAAATCGAAATATTTACGTAAAAGTGTTTTTACAGGGTTGAGTAGCTTTGCATTAGATTTATCGTTTAGAAACTCTAATACATTATAAACAGGTTTTAACTTGTCAGCATATTTTATATTGAAGAGAAAGTGTGTCGCAAAGACCAAAATGAGCGCGTCCGTGCAATTTCCGTGGTTAGTTACGACGTCTTCGGTCTCAGCCACAATGGTGATCTCTCCATTTGAAAGTGGCTGCAGTTCACCAATGCATGCGTAGGGACTTGTTTCTTGACTCTGGAAAATAATAATGAAATACGTTGATTTTAGACACATGAAATACACAGTACATTTTCACATTGGTTAAAACTAAATGGATTCTTACATGTAATAAATGGATTCTATTTCAAATATTTATTTATTTAGATTTGGAATACAATTTGGCCAGATGCTCATTTTGTATGCAGTACAGAAAGGTGAGAACTTAGCATAATATGTATATGTAAAAAAACACAATACGAGGAATACATTTTGCAGACAAACACAAATAACAAGTAGAGGATTTAATTTATTGATAATTAATCATGTAGATCAATGTGAGCAATTTCTTCCCGAAAAAAACTTTTGTAATCAAATGACCTTTGACAGTGAAGCAGGCCACAGATAATAATTATACTAGTTAACATGCACAAATCTTCCAAAAATGATTAAAAAATTGAAACCCCCACTTCCGCAGAGTATAGCAGTACGATATACTGAAGTACAAATTTACGATAAATTCAATTGCTGCGAAATTATTAAGAAAACATAACATTAAAATTTACTTTTACTTCATTCTATAATTTACATTTTATTTAATAATAACAATGTGACCAAATCAAAAATATGTGTACTATTTGATACCGTTAAAGATTGTTCAGTGATACGCTCAGACACGGTTGCAGATGGGGGGCCATCATTGTCGGGGAAATTAATAATTATTTAGGCCCTTCTCTTCAGAAGAACGAGGAAAAACATGGAGAAAAAAAAATTCGTTCAAAAATTAATCAAAATCATAATGAAACAGCATATTTTTAAAATTTAAAAAAAAGTATAAAAAAAATTGTCCCCGTTTACGGAAATAAATAAGAAAAATGACAACAAAATGTCGAACTTCATAACAAAATGTCGGGCTTCATAAATTCATATTTGCACTAAAACAGACATTCGCTTTATCACTTAGATCAGGCTTTGCCAGATTCCAATGCAGCTTGTTTGGTTCTTGACTTCATTATTCTCGTGTATAATTATAATAATTACGATATATCTGGTTTAAAATCACTGTAATGTCTCACCTTCTCAGTTTTGAATATGATGTTTGGTTCAACCCCTCTAGAAAGCTTGCATATGAAAAACGCTGAGAATGACGCCTGCATTTCTGAAAATTACAAAGTAATATATAATAAAGGTTGCATATGTCAATGCTTCTTTTGCTGTAATAATTTATTCCATTGTATATGCAAGTGTACTTTTGACTTCATATATAATCTACAGTTTCATTTCTGATAGTAATTAACTTGGTTGTTATTCTGATATCCAAAATATGGCAAATTTCTAACCGTCAGCCACGGTTTCAACGTTTGAACAGTATGAACTTGATACATAATATTTAGAACCAATATAATTACTGTGAATAATTCCTTTAATTCTAGAAGCACAAACTAAAAAGGACTGCTGGTCAAAAGAGGTACACATGTATCGCGACTTCGCGAGATTGAGAATCCAATCAACTCTTCAGAAGGTTTAATTTCATTTCGATAGAATGTGTCCTTTTATTTGTTATTGCTACTTTTGTCGGCAATTTTTAATTTATATTGTTTAAATAAATCCGATAGTTTAATTTTTGTTTTATGGTAGATGATTGTATCACATCCAAAATCATGGCTCATGCTAGGTCATATTTAAGGGAAGTTTCTAGCGTTCAACCCCCCCTACGAATTAGGAAAAAAATATTAAAGAAGAGGAAAATGGAAAGAAAAAAAATAGAAAATTTAAAAGATAAAATCCTTAAAAGTTGCAATAAATCCGCATATTTTGCGTTACAAATGTTAACCATTACTAGGCAATACCTGCCCCGAAAAAAAACTACATATTATCTTGGGTGACTGAGTCATTAATTTGCCTTCTTTTCTACGAAAACCCTTGCTGGAATTGTAATTTAAGAATGTTGTCCACATACTGTGTATTTGGCTGATATATCTTTTTCAGTACGTTTCAAGTTAAATTAATTTTTCATCCAACTACACTTTACACGCACTCAAAATCGCTAAGCTCAAGAAAAGTACTAGCAAATGTTTTCTGTTTATGTCAAAATCCATCAATTGTCGTAAAATATATGTCGACTTTATTAGCCGAAATTACTAACTGCTAAGGTTCTCCCAGTTTACAATATGAGCAAAGGGATGCTTTTATATCGTAATACTTTAAATATGAAACCCACGAGTAGGCCTACTAATTTATGTGAAAATATTGATTTTTTTGGCTAAGTAGGGCAGCCCCAGTTGGACTGTTGCACACAGGAAATTGTATAGTCAGATATTATATTCATCAATCATCATATTTGTTATTTTTAGGAAGGTCCTACTTCCATTTGCACCAGTTAAATTGCAATTAAATCATTCATATTTAAGAGGTCGTATTCCATATCAGGACCAAGGAGTACCAAACAATTATGAGATGCTGCTATTCCTAATAAAGGATCTAATGTTCATGTTACTTTTGAGCAGGGCTTCGTCTGCGTACATATGTATTGAAATACAGATAAGGTATTTGTTACATTCACAAAACGTATAACTTTATGTTAGATCGACGTATTCATCGACTTAAAATTGACAGTTTCTGGGTGTTGCAAATTATGGCAAAGAACTTAAATTGTTAATGATCGTTTATATATCAGTATTTTTTTTTTTTAGGATATACATTGTTTTAGGATCGTAGCACAGCAATCCGCTAATTATTGTTATTTTTATTTAAGAAATATATATTTCAGTCCTTTGGTGCAAATTTTTACAAAGCTGTTTATAAAAGATAGAATATTCAGTCGCAAACATAACAGCATAAACCGAAATTTAAACCAATTTTCAAAATGTTATTTATATAGAACAACTACATAAATTTCAATAATTATTTTTCTGTATGATATTGGAATATATGCTTTTTCCATTAAGATCACAGAAACTATATCGTTTATCCGCCATTATTAATTTACTATAGCAAAAATTAAATTACTCATTTTTAGCACCACCCGGATGAGAGTTTATTGAATGCTGTTAAACATTTTCTTGTGAGCTATTCTGTAGATAGCCACAGTTTGTAATAAACGTAAAAATATGGCACTTATAGTGAAGAAGATTTGTAATTTTGCGTGATAGATGCATGTATTGTATTTACTCACACAATCTATGGTCCTAAGTGCAGGATACATCTCCAAAATTGTCGTGACGGAACTGCCACTCATGACCATGGAGTTCCTGTGAGTATATGTTAGTTCCATCCTTACGGACAGGAACTCTTGGTCATAGTGCAGCTTAGCTTCTGGTATAAATGAATTGACGTGATCGACTAGTTGTTTAGCGAATTTGAATTGCTCTTCTGGAACGTTAAGTAGACTTATGTTAGCTTTACGGGAATAATTGTCGAGACTAACACATTTGGCCTAGATTGATATTATTTCCGCTTCACATCTGATATTGTTCTTTTTCTTTGGATTGACATTATCAGTTTCGAGCATTTCGATTTCATTTAGTAAATTGCTGTCTTTGGCAATTTCTCTTTGGATGACGTTTAATTCCGTGTCAAAGCCTGTAAAACTCGCCAGAATACCATCGATTGATTGCTCCGTAGTTTACTAATTGATAGTTTTAAGATTTGGCAACTTCGAAATGACGCGACAACTTCACCGGTTCGAAATGAGACAAATTTCTGTCCGCACGAGTTAGAAATGTTTTAAGAACCGATAATTGTGTTCTTCAATTCCATTTATTGTGAATATTTCACAAGGGTTCACACTAAGTTATGTTTATAACCACTTAATCATTTATTACTTGCATGTTGTTCACCAAATACAATGCCAATTCCCGACGTATAACCATGATTGACTCCCTTCATACATCCATCTGTGAATATGCGTATAACCCTCTTTAAGTTTTTATCCACATTGTATATGATATTTTTATTTTTACATTTATACTCGTATCCTGCATACTTCAATCAATTAACAGTATTATACAATGCTGCATAAGGTTTACGGGAATATATTACTTTTCCCCTTCCCTTTAATCTCGTATTGTATACATAATTGTCAAATTTAACCGGCCTTTTTCTATTCCTTACAGGAAGTGTATCGCTATGTTCAACGGCCATTGAATTGCAGAACTCATCATCTCATCAGTTGCAGATTTATCCTTGCGTTCTTCAGTTTTTTTCTTATTCAATTTCGTATTCAAATAATTGTGATTCATCCAACGTTCCACTTGAGATATATGTACACGTATTTTTTCCTGCGTATTATTCACATTTTCTATCATTACTGTATTATGAGATAAATTTAATCACCCGATAAGGGCCTACCCACTTATGCCCTAACCCTTGTGCATAATTTTCGTATTTATTACTTTGCTTGAAATTAATTTTACGCACTAAGTCACCAATATTCAAGTCACAATCTCTCCTATGTTTATCGTATTCAAATTTATTGGATTCTCTTGACATCGTAACATTTTCTACTGCAATTTTAACATTGGTTCGCATGTCATTCAACAACTCTTTGCATGTATTGCTTATGCTTAGTCTTGTAATGGCGAGCTATCGTTGAACTCTTCGAGAATAGTTGCCAAGTCATTTACATGCAACACAGGTTTTGTTTCCAAAATTTAGATCACAGTACGTTTTGAGGTTTCTCCCACCTGGAGGCATTTTAACTTGGATATAGCCGTCTCGTTCCCAAGCAAAAATACTGTTGTTTGATAAGTGAATAGGGTTATAGATGTAAGAATACACAATTTTCAACCACTATGTACCCACATGCATTCCCTGAGAGTTGCCCTAGTTGGCATACGTTACCGCTATGGAAAAAATGGAGCGTATCTGTCCATGTTGACCAACGGAGATGAGATGACCAGACAACAGATACTCGGGAAGACGAGCCCTGGTTTGGTGCTTAACATCGTGAAATGCGTTGGTGCGACGTCCATTGACAAATGTTGGGGTTACTCAGGGAAGAAGAGGAAAGGTATGATGATAGTCACGAACAACATGAGTCAAATCAGAGCGCAGAGAGGCGGGGGATTGAATCACAATATTTTCGTCCAGAATTGGGGCTTCCTGCATCTTTCCCCGGAGACTTGTCCAGCCCCCTGTAGTCTTCTGCGGTTTATGGGTGAGAATTGTGTTTTCGCATTCAGTTCAATTAAATAGATGTCATCTGTTGGTTTCTACGTTGATGGTCATCTGGTTTTATCTGAAATCGATATTGTGTTCGTTTTGATGAGGATTCCTGTGTTTTTACACAAGCACTGATTTTCTAAGTCATAAGAGTAAGCAGATCCTTCACTATTAAATGGTTTATTATCTTGAAATTACTATTATGATGATAATGGTTTTTAAGGCCACATAATCTGATCCTAACATTAACAATGGATAATACTTATCTAATAATTCCTTTTAAGATTTGAGTTATAGTTGCAAGATGTTTTCTTAACCTTGTTGAAGTAATTGCCTTTGGATTTTTCGCTTTGCACGTTTTAGCATATTTAGAAAGTACTTGGTAACCGCAGATGTACGTGTCCTGATGTCGTTTTCCAAAGAGGTATGGATTTTCTTTCTCCATAAAATTTACGCGAACTTTTAACAGCAGATTAATATGTGTTTGTACATTGGTACTGAACAAAATAGGAAAACGTCGACCTCGCTTTGATCTAACCACAACTATTTTCAATCGTTGCAATAATATTTTTTTTTCAGTTGGAGACACTATGCTTCCAAATTCTTTATAGTTTTGACCAATCTTAGATGAATTCTCATAGATGCGAAGGTGAATCCTTTGAAGTTCCCCTGGGTGTCTTCTATTTAAAAGTGGAACCTGACAATATAGTGTCTCCAGAACGTCATCGTAGGCTGTGACATCAGAATTGTCTGATTCAAGTGCTACTGCAACATTTGATTTATTTATCAGATGGTCTTTCAATAACTTCAAATCAATTGCAAGTGGTATAAGAGTAATTTTGTTCCATTTATTCTCTTTACGATTATTTGTAGCTGTATTAGAGACTTCAAACTTCCAATTGCTATTGAGCAGAAGAATCATCGTCTTAAGATTTGCTTCTGGCTGTGCACTTTCAATCTTGCTAGAGTATTCCTTCTTTTTCAAGACCCAAATAATACCTATATCACAGCACTGCTTCAAAGATGTGCAGATGTTCATTGCATATGTAGGAGATTCAAAGTAATATTATGTCGTATTATATATTGCTACTTTTTTGCAGCTTCAACGATGATGTCAAAGTACTCTTGTTGTAGAGCAAATAAGATATTCTTCACATATGGCTCCAGTTTCTTGATTTCCAGAAGCAACTTTGCAACCTCTCTTCTTTCTTCAAGTGACAGGAACAAAATGTTTATCTCGATGAATCTTCAGATACCTTGCACCAACGGCACAAATTAGTTGATCTTTCTTGGAAACCAATGAAACTATCGGCTCTCTATGAGGAAACACTTATTTCAATCTATGGTCGAATTTTTCATGACTTACAAAAAGTTCTGAAATGTTGCTTGTGATGATGAGGTATTTAAATTCAAATTACATTTTTTTTTCTTGTGCCTTCACAATTGTTTTGGCGAGTAGTGACCGAGACAATGTTTACAGGGTAAAAATTCTTCGACATCACACAAAGTACTTGTCTCCATAGGTCGTACAGAGTTAGTAGAAATGATTATGCAGTTTCCCCTCTTTCGGCTTGGGAAGAAGTCTTACTTTTAGTATATCGTTTGCACCTCAATTTCTGTTGGATGATTTCTCATAATGTGCCTTGCAAAATTCTGCACTTCGGATTCACAATAAAAATAAGTCTTTTTGACGAATGCGTTGAAGTTGACTATTTGACTTCACAGATTTTACGTTTTATTTAGATTCAGTCGGCTTTTTGTTGGTTCTATTTGTCTTCAACTGAGGAAGTTGAGGGGTTCGTAAATCTTCATAGGGATGCTGCAAAGAGCAATCATTTTCAGGAAATGTGATTTTAGAGACTTACAATTTTAGTACATTCCCCCAGACCCTACATTTAATTAATAGATTATTTATAGGATTATAACAAATAAGGCCAATTTGAAGAAACAGTAATTAGTTCCGAATCATCAATATCATTTGATAACCATGTCTCCGTACAATATATAACATTCAAATCGTTGCTTAAAAATAAGTTATACAGGAAAAATCTTATTTACTAAACTTCTACAGTTTTGATAAAATAGTATTGTGTCAGTTTATGTCTGAGAAGTTGCTGCGGGTGAAGGGGATGTTGTTGGATTTTCCTGACTTTCAATTGTTGAATATGGAGGAGTAGGAGGTGCAAGTGAAAAAAAAGGAATATTCAGGAAAGCTTTGTATAAGGATGAAAGGTACTGAATTCCTTCTGGCGAGGGATGAATGCCATCATGTTTACAATGTGTAATATAGTCTATAGAATTTTTTACAAAAGGTTCGCAGTGAATAATAAGAATAAACTTGATTGGTCCAGAAAGGGGAAGTAAATGACAAACCTTTCGGTAATGTATTCGCAATTTGTTGCAAGATTTTACTTAAAACTTGAGGTTGAATTAAATAAAAATTTAATCTGTGATTTGATGCAGACAGAAATGACATAATTTTCCAGTTCAATAATTTGAGTTTGAATACCTTGAAAGAATGAGTGAGTATTTTTCAAGTAGGAATGTGTAATAAAGAAATGTGAAATATTATCAGTTATATTCTAATGCGACCTAAAAACCTCTGATTCTATGAATATTCCATTCAATAGCGTATCTAGTTAATTCCTCCCGTATCATCCGCATAAATCACAGACGTAAACACTCCACATGAATATTATTTGTTTCATTATATAAACCTTCGTCTGAC
>JAQFYR010001106.1:0-10742 GCA_034694985.1 Campodea silvestrii
CATTTATTCCCCAGAGGAAGAACGAGGGTGAACATTTTTTTACTCTTTTTTTTTTAGTAAAAGAGAATATGCTCTTTTAACGGAATTTTTTAAATAATTTGTTTTTGTTTTCCTCCTTTCTTCCTTATAGTTTTTTTTTCACTTTTTGCCCCCCCCCCCTTACTTCCTTACTTTTTCGAGTTTGTGTGTGGGGGCAGGGGTGTGTATCTGTACTTGATCCTATTCTCCGTCTGCCGTAAACAATACAAATCAACCGCCTTCTTTGTACCAGTGACGACAGTTTTACTTTAACACTGCTTTCTTTTTCAACCACGCTAATAGTATAGCCCAAACGCGGTCAGCGATGCTATATATGAATATCAATACCAGCAGTATTGGAATTACCCTATTCCATCAGTTTGACACGTTGTCAATCCATTAACGCAACTTTCAAATGATAAGTAACAATGTTACTAATCACAGATTTTCAATGTATTGATGATGGCAGTATGGGATGTTGTTTTCAAAATTAAGAATTAAACACAGAAAAAAATAATTCTGAGTTCCATGTTGTAAACGTGTTAAATGGAACTCAGAAATTACGTGAAAGCAATTAAAATAAAAGTTCTATCCTCCCCCAATGAAAATTTTAAAAAGTTCTCCAAAAATTCCTACATTATGGTTTACAGGAGCTTCCAGCAATTCACATGTTTGGTAACTGCCACTCATGGGGTTTACAGTTATGAAAGTTTAAAATGCTGTGGTTTAGTTTCGCTTGAGTAAGTATGAAAAAGCCTAGACGAGAAATTGTAATCTATCGCAAACTCACAATGGTAGAACACATTGATAGCGAGATTAGTTCTTTCATGTGTACAGAATATTTTATATTCCGAATATGCATAATGGGTGAATGACTGTATTTGGTATTTGTTATCAAGCTCGCTTTTTGTCGTAATGTGAAAAAGAATGGCGAGTATTCGACAAATTACTGTAATTTTAGATTCAGTTTATTCTGCATATTTTATATGGAACATCAGGGGTGCCCACAGAGGGGGGACCATGACGCAGCTTGCGTCATGGGAGCTTTTGGGGGGGATTTTTTACATGAAAACTTATAAGAAAAATTGAAATTATTAGAATAATAAATAAAACTTTGCATTCATGTTTGTAAATTAATTCTCATTTTATTAAATAGATACAAATTCTTACCAAATTATTTTACTTCCGTTTTTGTCGGGCAAGTATTATTTTATTTATTATATCATTCTCTATTTTTAAAAGTTTCTATTACACAATAAGCGAAAACATCGTTAAAAGATCAGGAAAATACAATATTCTCGCGATATTCAAAAACAGATCGCCAAGATGTAAACTCTCCCGGCCAAAGGTAACCCAACTCGTGTAATAATTATCGAAATCAGATATACTTGTTTGAACGCATAATTATGCAACTTTGGGATCAGCAAAGTACCAATTTCCTCTGCATCAGATGTCCCCGGTGTATATAATTTTCTAATGAGACATATCGCAGACCTACATTTACTCTTTTCAGAAAATAAGAAAATAAAAAAAAATGAAAAAGGTAAATGGAATTTACAGTTTTGAAGTATAAATAATGGCATATTTTATCAAAACTATAAAAATCACAAATATATTTAATTTTTTTTTATTATTCCAGAGGTGAACTTATGATAAATCTCATCTGAGTTGATCATCTCTCTATTGGCAAATTGGTGATCACAAATTTTCTTTTTCTTGAACGATTTTGTAGAAACACACAAATATCTTTTGTTCTTATGATTTTTTTTAATAACTTCTCAAATTTCTTAATCTTACAATACATTATTTTTTTTAGAAAAAGTGCATTAGCACTCTGACTGCAAACGGTATTATTTTTCACATTAAATTATACTGGAAATAGATATAAGAAAGATTAATTTTTCGAATTTGAGGTCATGACTATAGGCATCTCATTTTTTTCCAAATGGGCAAAATTAACTATTTGTTTCTCAAAATTTGCTTTTAGCCTGATTTTTCATTTCTTTATACGTTTGAATACTGAAATGTTTCTTTATTGAAATACAAACTGTTATTTTATATCCATGACCGAATTAATGGGCAAGCAAAGCGGGCCACTGCCAAGGGTCCGAGTTTCCACCGGGCATGTGCACACGAATAATAAAAATAGTTCAATATCTTGAAGGGAAAAAATGAAAGAATTTCTTTAAAATCGCATTGAAACTCCCTGTTTTTTTTATATTTAAATTTTTTTTATCCCTTTTTAATAGAAATTGTACAACTTTACACTTTCACTTCGTTGGACAATCTTCAGTTCCCCATTTCTATGCTTTTCTTGGGTCTACCTTCCTCTTCGGAAAATTCTAGATACACTGATGAGCTTATATAATAGGAATTTTTAGAGTAATGCCTTAAATTTTTTCCGAATCTCTCATCGTTTTTGACATCATAAAGACCAGAATAAAATTGTAACGCAAGGTCCAGCGAATTCTCAATCCAGTCCAGCGGTTTTAAATACATCAATGCAGCAATTAGATGAAAAATAGATTAACGTGCCATTTCAAATTATAAACCATCTAAACGTTTGAATTCCAAAGTTATTTAGTGGAAATTACACTGTGCCTTCTGTATCATGACACGTATAATTTTCTTTATTTCCCTTCGCTTTCGCTTTATTTTTCGCTTTAATCAGAACAATCGATCTACACTAATATAATTACGTCGAGTTTTGTACCTGTTGACTTCTGTCATAGCTTTGTGTCAAACATTCGTATAATAATTATGCCAGGATCAGAAATGCCCATTTTTGACGAGTTCGCTCTTATTTCGCTTTTACGAAAAGTCAAGGTACAGAGTATAAAATCATATTTTTTATGACTGGCAGATATATTGAAAATAATGTATAGTTTTTCGATTAGAGCCACGACAGATGCGAATATGCAGTTTTATAGCACATAACTACATAATGTGGACATACACATGTTTTTGGTTTTGGGAGATATCGCAAATATTTCGTTACTTTCGGTAAAGTTAGAAACCTAACTATTACGACATTTGAGTAAAATACATGTGAAATCTGTACATTTAATCATTTAAATGTAAAAATTCCGCCCTCCCTCTACTCGCGAAAATTTTCACAGTTATCACAAAAGGACTCGGCCTTTTTTCTCTCTGCTACATTTCTGTGTCAAAGGTTTCCAGTTCTGAATTTTATCAGTTTCATCAGCAAACCTGATTACGCAAGTGAAGTTACTTAACCTCTCATAATTAAATTGCAATTGTAAATATAACGAAAACAACATTTCGCATTTAAAAAAAATCAAGAAAATATTTTGTGGTTTTCAGTGCATAAATAAATATATTAATGTTTTAAGAAAATGCATGTCCAACGCCAAGTCATGGCATATTGAGTATCGAAACTTCACGAAAACTTTAAAATTTATAAATTATAATATATAAATATATCGACTTTCATTTTGACGGAGATTTTGCGTCATGCTTACTGGGGGGAATGGGCACCCCTGTTGCGAGGATTCTGTTAAACCGCGAATAATACGGATATTTTTAATCCACAGTGATGTAATTTCTACTAAAGCAATTTTCATCAATCATTTCTCATTATTCACAATATGATTTACAATACCAGCCATTCTCAAGCCAGTAGCCCTACATCAAGTTCGCATTGTACGGTTGATCCGTTGATTGTGGAGATTATTACGACATTTCCATAATTTGAAAATACTTTGATTTCACTATAATACAGACCTGGGAAATAGTAATATTCTAAGAACACCGAAACTAATTTATTTAATTTGTTATCGATTTGATATATGAATGATGCAATAAAAGCTTCAACACGTACAGTAGTCTACATTGGAACTTCATGAAAGAACATATAATACGCATTTAATAAATTAAAAAAACTACAGCAATATGACAATATTGCTAATTCCTAAATACAATTACAGGAAAATTAAAATATTACTACTCATAATATTATATTGATATATTTGTCATTTAGAAAACAAAAACATTCGTTAGCAAGAAAAAAAGAAAGAACAATATTCCTTCTTTGTGTGCATGTAATTTTGTATATAGTGTAGTCTTCGTTAATCTTTTTATTTACGTAAAAAGGCACAATTTTCAAAAGGATTGTGTAATCTGTGCTAATCACATAATGATCCAACGTCACGGCTTAACGTGAATTATTCACCTTCTGTTTTAGCAGGGGTGTCTCAAGAGGTTTGGGGCCCAGGGCCATGCTACACTGCGGGGTCCCTACTTCTGTAATTTAACGCTTATTTTTTCTACCTTTCTGTTTCCAAATAGGTTGTTCTGTAAGTAATATGAAGACCGACAGTGCTTCTTAACTTCAATTATAACTTTCATTCATAAAAATGCTGATTCTATGCAATTTCATGATAAACTTTGTAACTTTTTGTTCTGCATTGCGTGTGTTTAGTGGCCAGCTAACAGCCAAAAGGTGTGTTCACAAAACAGCTTGTTGCAATAAATGCTGCGAGCGAGTGAAATTTCCTGCTTGCGATAAATTTTAAAAATGGCCTGAAGCTGAGCCCAGTATATTTGTAACCAACTTTACACTGTGCAAACAGCTACCTTTCATACCATTCTGTTGAGGTAAGCTTTGAAATTTTGTTAAAATAACTAACTAAGAGAGAATTTGAATAATATGAAAGTATACTCACCCGCTGGAAGTTATACTCGCACGCTATAAACAAGCACTGCACACTGTTTTGTGAATGCACCTTAAAGGCGGAATTCCAAAACAGCTTGTTGGAGTAAAGACTACGAGCGAGTGAAATTTCATACTAGCGACGGATTTTAAAAACTTCCCGCAACTACTCCAGTGTATTTGTATGCCCAACTTTCAATTGTGAAAACAGGTTCCATTTATTCAATTCTACTGAGGTGAGCTTTAAAACTTTATTAAAATTACCATTTTGGAGATAATTTGAATAAATGTGAAAATACTCACCCGCTGGAAGTTACGCTCGCACGTTGTAAACAAACACTACACTCGGTTATGGAAATCCGCCCCTTTTCGGTTTTTGCTCTGCGATGGGACAAATGTTATGGACATGAAGTCAAAAATTATCAATACGCCCTCGTATGTGACGAGCTGCTCTTCATTACGAAGAGTGTCAGTGATTTATTTCTTGATTAAGTGATTACATTAGCCAGTTAGCGAGCGAATTTAATATAAATATATATTTGTATCGTTCTGCTAATTGAGAGTGTAAAAGAGTGAAGTTTATAGATAATATCAACAATCATTTGAACCTACTTCTCTGCAACTGCTTTTGTTTTGATATCGTACTGTTATATATTTTTGACATAAACATTCTAAATAACAAAAAATATACTATACGCGGACAAATAAAAATGCAAAATGTACATAAACACATATCGCAGTAAAACTATGTATCCTACATGTAATGGACCTACATTACGGCTATGTCTCCTTTATTTGATTTATGCATGCAAAGATGGATTGAAAAGTTCTTATCCTGGTACAGAACGAGAATCGTCAGTGGAAGTACTATTTTTTGTGAGGTGAGGTGCATTGCTATTAAGGTCGCTGCACAGTCTTGCGTTCTTACGATAAGTAGTATCTTTAAAGCTTTGTTTTTTAAATTTGTGTTCATCTATGATTGTTACGCTTATGAAAGATCTTCAACCGGTGGACATTGTTGTTATTCGGGGTACTTTTTGAGTTTCGTAAATAGACGAATGCCTGATGGATTTAGTTCAGATGAATGTACATGATATAAGGTGCCAAGCCAAAGTCATGCTGGTGAATTTGAGTAATCGAGGCTGCAAATATGTAGGATGGAGCAATTTCCATTGCAGAATTCATATTTGAAGCACTTCAGAGCCCTTCCTTATTATTTATACCCAAAGTCGTCGTAATGTATCAGAATTAATTGTCTGTAATGGATTGGTACCTATTAATATAAACGGATATCAGTAACCCACTTGAGCTTCAGAAATAAAAAACTAATGGAAATGACTATTTATTTACACGGATTTAGAAAGAAATCAGGGCCTTGTTATAATTATTATTTTTTGAAATTTTTAAATCTTCAACATACAAAGTTACTAAACAATAAATGTACACACCGTAAGCATAGTTCAAATAACGGAAAAAATAATTTAAGACAAAGAAAGGAGCATCCACCAGTGGAATTAAATCCAAAATCTTCCAATTAGGCGTTGGCTGTTACAATGGAATTATGATTATTATTTGTCTTAAAGGTAGATTATAATGAATTTAAATGCTTTGACATTTGTCATGCGATACAGAACTATCCATGACCCTGAGCGAAAAATACATTGATTTTTTCGATCACCTTCATCATAAGAATGGTAAGAAATTCCTTCGTATGGAAAAAGATGTTTTAACTTTTGCGTGTACAAGCAGTTTTTGTAATAATTTAGATTCTATTTGAAGAATATATTTCCGTAATGTTACCATTATAAGCGTATTTCCAACATTTGCTTTAACATTTCTTTAATAAATCGTATTTTTCATATTTGTCGTTTTATTCCTGCCACTCCATTCGAAAATCTTGGGTTAGCTTTGATTTTAGCAGTAGGCTGGTCGAACTGACTGGTCATGCAGTCCTATTATACACAAGATGTAAACCGTATACGCTGTGTTCTGTAGCAGGAAGCTAACAAAACCAAAATGCAAGTCAAGCCAACGTTATTTCAAATCAATTGTTTAATATGTAATTTGTGATAATAATTATTATTCTAATATGTTCCAATTTCCTTGTATATTTGTTTTCGTTTGATTTAGTTCTGTGCCTTCTTGACTGAATATGCCTAATTCAAAATTAATTTTACTGTTACAATATTAATTATTTTCTTCTTACCGCCATTTCTCTGAACACAACTACATATTTACTTATTTAGTTTTTATCATTTCACCAAAATAAATAAATAAATAAGTGGTTGAGATTACTCCGTTAAGGTATTGTCAACTCTGTTACCTAATGTGTTTGATGTTTTCCTAAATGTGATTCTTGGTCCATTATTCCAGAGAGTAATAAATGCCAAAATTTAGTATACCAGTCAAGATCATTACAAAAAGTGATTACGAAGTCATTTTTTTTTTTACATTTTCAGCATAATATGTTTCGTTTTTCAAGCAAGTTGACGAATATATATATTGTCGTATCAGAGAACAGTAATACTATGAAATGTTTAAACGACAATGATTTAATGAATCATATCTAAAAGGTACCTTCAGTTTGTATCATTAACTTCTAATACAACATTTTATCCATTCTTTACTTTCATTTCATGTTGAATGTTGTTGTGATATTTACATGTATGTGGTAAGTTTTAATTTTAAGATCCTAAATTGTGTTATATATATTCTGTTTATAGATTTCATATTTGTTTACCTGTATTACTATTTCTTACCTAGAAATGCCTGAGATGGGCGAAATATGTCTTATTGAGATAAAATTATGTACAAGCAGGTGTGTTTGATTCAAATAGTGTGCACTATACAGATAAGGTTACTTAACATTTTTTGATTTTGTTGCACCTAATTTTCATTTTACTGTATATGCATCCAATAAACATAATTGAATAGATGGAGTTTCGCTTACCCCCTTTAAAATAATTAGTATGATTGATTAATGAAGTTCTTTGAAATCAGCAACAATATCTGTCAATCAAGAAATCGCAATAATACAATTTCATTTTCCTTCATTATTTCGTAATAGCTGAATGATGAAAGAAAAATACTAACCAAATTAAACTGTCAATTTAGCAATGCTTCAGAGATGGGTTTTGGATACGAGATTCAGAAATGAATAGTGGAAATCGTATGATTTTGAAATATTGCTTCAGTTATTCGGAATTTACTAGACAAAGAGCAGAGCAACTCAGTTATTGTCGCTACAGTTTTAATATGGCAACTAATGTGACCTCGTTAGCGACACATTTAGTAGTTTGGACCATTCTATTAACAACCGTAGCACGAAGTCAGGTGATTTCTCAAACTAACGATAATGAAAAAAGCCTCGAGTTCCTCGTCGCAGTATTGTTAAAGGAACAGTTCAACATTTTTTTTACGTTCGTTTCGTCCATAGAAGAAAACTTAAACTATTTCTCTTTAGCACTACACTACACCCAGAAACATATTGCAGTTCCTGTGAAAATAATCGACTACAGACCAAAAGTAATGCAAGGATTTTTTCCAGGACTTCTTCCTGCCTTAATACAACAGAATTCAGAAACGCAGAATGAAGTAACAATTGTTTACTTTGGCCATCTATATCATGTTAAGTTTATGTTTCATGAATTCATGTTCCAATTCCTACATTTAGAAAGTAAAAAGATTCGAAGTAAGGTATTTATTGCAACTCCAATTAATGACAGCTATTTCTTGCAGAGTGAATTTACGGAGAAGATTGATACAGCTGTTGTAAAGTATTTCACAATTATCCAGTGCATTTCTAAACAAACATGCCAAGTTTACGATTTTTGTTGGTATTGTAAAAATGGAAAGACTGAACTGCACTTTAAAGGAATATTAAATGACAAAGAAGATATAAGATTGCTTGCAAAGAACACCAAAGGAGATAATTTAAACGGCAGGGGACTAGAGCTGCTCACTGAGTATGGTCGTTTCCTTGAGAATTTGTTTTCCGATTGTTTAAATGCCTCGCGATTAGTCGACGGAGATACTGAAAATTACTTTATTGGAGGAACGCCGACACACTGCTCCAGTACTATGGATTCAGACACTGATTCTTCTTCATCTGGACTAGTTCTAATGAGAATTACAAAACCAATTCAATCTCGAAAATTGGTATTCACAACTAAAATACCAGAAATAATAATTGATGCTGCCTCTCAGTATTCAAATCTGATTGAAAGACAATGTATGTTCCTTTTGGTTTTAAGTGTTCTTTCAGTGTGCTTTTGTACAAGTAAGATTTATACAAATTGTTCTGTGATAGAATAATTTTTCGAATTTGTTGTACGGCCACTCCTTCAGTACAGTGTTTACGAAAATTGTGAGACATGCTGTATAAAATCAATTGTGTCAATATGGTGCTTCATGGTCATTATTTTATACACCACTTTATCAACAAAGATCACTCAACTTATGATTGTACCTGACGAAGAATGGGTTCCAAGAACCTTTGATGAATTATTGGAAACTGATTACAGGATTTCTTATACTGACAAGGATTTTCTCACGGCCATGGATTTCCTGTGTCTGCATGTAGAAGTACCATATTGTAAGCACATTCGAATGTTATCTCAGAGAAGCACGCAATGTAAACACTGCTCTTTGGACACTCCACCTAATTATGCGTACATTCTGGTTTGGGATGTAAAATTACCAAATATGACACAAGATTGTAAGACCTGTAAATTTAAGTTTGATATACACGGCGTAGATGACTCTGAAACGCTTTACTCCCTAGTTAGTACACCTTATCCTTTCTTTGAAAAATTAGAAAAGTGTGTTTCTTATAGTCAAGCTGGAAACTTATTGGTTTTGACTGAGCATCTCTTTCATATCCTACCTACAACTACTAAATTGTATTTTAGCAAAGAACACCGTGACAACTTCTCCACTGCCTTGAATTTCATGCATCTCAATGCCGGATTTTATGTCCTGTCTATATTTTATCCCTTAGGGTTGTTTGTACTATTCGTAGAGTGGAGCATTAGAAGAAAATAAAAATTTAGTTTACTTGTCAGAATCTCTTCAAAACCAATTTAACATTGTTCATGAAATCTTTTATTTTATATTTTATTTTTAATGGATCTAAAATATATCCATTTTTATTTTGGAAGTTGGTAATACATGTACATACGTCGTAATAATATTTGCAAGTGATTTCTGGTTGAATCATACTATGAAGTATTGGTTGAAAGTATGATCATTGATCAATTTCTAAAATAAAGTGGAGAAAGAAAGAACAATGTGTAACAAACATTTATATTTTACTGAGGTTCCTGACCAACAAAAAACGCAAATCAATTATTTTGAAAAGTTGGAATAATTTAACGCTTTTCTTCAAAAAATTGCATTGAAGAGTTGATTATTTTTAACCCAGTGACATGCTATTGTATTAATTTGATAATTAAAGTTCAAATATGTTATATAGATGCTCGGAAACTCTAGTTTACTCTGACCAAGTCATGATTAGCACGGTATTTAATAATCAAAACACAGAATATTGCTATTATGCTAAATTTAGTTCCATAGTCTTATTACTGAAACGCATGATGTAATGTTGTTAGCGTGCACAATATTACTCTGATGTGATTCCAAATAATGCCTACCATTCAAAAAATTGTCAGTCTGTTATAATAATTTCGTAAATACACTGCCATATTTTCAAATCAGAAAATGTGTGAGAACAATTATTTGTTAATACTGTACATGTACATAAATTCTTGAGATTTCCCGATACACATTTCGTTCAAATGTCTTAGAGATGAAACCTGTTCAGTTTTAGAAAGTTGTATGGAGACACTACTAACAGGACTCCATCATCTACAGTACTAAGAAAAATGTGAACTGGTCTGAAAATTGTATTATTTTCTAAATAACTGTTTAGTTGAGATTATTTGGAGTGTGTGCATCAAACGCTGACATTGTATATCTTAAATTGGGTAGCATGTTTTTGCTTTGACAGATTACAGCTAACTATAATTATAATCATGAGATGTGGAGTGTAAAG
>JAQFYR010001107.1:0-10741 GCA_034694985.1 Campodea silvestrii
TAGGAATTAATCATATGTACGCTTCACATTGAAAATATAAATTAACACAAAATAATTTTTGATGGCGCCGAAATGGGCCGCGCCGAAAAAGTTCAGCGCCGAATTGTCTTTTTTCAAAATGGCGCCGAAACGGTCGCGCCGAAACGGTCGCGCCGAATCGTCCCATTCCCCAGCTCGTGTGCCTTACCCGCACCAATCTGCATATCAGCATATCTAATATTATTATATAATTCTAATATTTGTGATGATGAATCTCTCTCCTCTTTAAAAATAATCGTAATGTTCATTTGAATTGTAAGAGGTTCGTGAATTTCGAATGTCAGTTGTCAAAGTGTTCCAGTTTTGACTTGATCGATGAAGGATTGTGTTGTTTTTGTTAGTCTTCTTCTTGGCAGGAGGACATTTGATGTTGTACGTGTATTCAGACTGTATTTCATAGACATATTTAATTTTCATATATTAGTTGCGGTAATGTTGTTTATTAATTTATATACAAAGCTCAAAAGTTACGAACCATCAAAACGGGCTATCTTATTCATAAAACTAAGATTAATTCACAACCTAAACGTAACTTTTTTCTATATTTTGCTGTAACGTGGTCATTTAGGAAATACCGGCATCACTTCAAACACAAAATATAAATATTTGAGTTAGTTTTGATGCAGCAGAAAAAACGTCGATTTCTGTAGAAACGAAAAAAAATAATCAAATATGAAACCTATTACTTATCTTACCATTTTTTTTGCCAACTTTTAATTATCCAAAGAAATTACATTTTGATTCCACCACATTCTTCGAAACATAAAAAATTGGTTCAATGCTACGAATCAAAATTCAAACAAACTTGTAACTACCATTCCTACGTTATATGTTGTAAATTGAATGAAATTATGGTAACTTTTTTTATATTGAAAATAATAAATTATGTTGCACTCCTGAATTTATGCACAAAGGCACGTACTGATAAGCGAGGTTGCTTGACACAACCACTTCACTTCTATTCTTGTTTGCATGAGAAGAGGATAATAATAAAATAATCGATTAAAAAAAATATCAAGGTTTACTAAAAATTTCAGAAATGAAAATGTTATTCTTCAAATAACGAAATTCTAATAAACGTGCACAAAAAGATGTAGTATTTTTTGACGTGGAATTGTGAAGTAGCCGGATGTGTTACATTTTTACCGACGTGTTACATTTTTACGGACGTGTTACATTTTTGTGAAGTGGGCGGACGTGTTATATTTTATGTCTTATTTGTAAGGTAGGGAGTCCAACCAATATTTTTTTTATTTGGTTATAAAAAGAGGTTTCAGACTTCAATTTTGTTTTGTTTCAGTTTTCAACTTTTCTGTTGTGGGAAGCAGTTGAATAGAGCTGTTTCAAAATTTCCTGTCTGACATATTTCATTATTATACCTCGTCAAAAAGAGGCAGTCGTGAAAATTACAATTTTCACAAATAATGCTTATTTAATAATAAAAAAATCGATTGCATCATAATCTTAATGTGATCTTACCTTTTTTTAGTGATCATCTTTTTTTTTTTTTTTTTTTGATTTTTTAAGCATCGTTTGTCTGAGTTCTTATGCCCGCTGTAACTAAAGTGTATTTCTGTATAATGGAGTTATAGCTTTCTGAATCAAACATGGAATGAAACCAAATTTGGTCCTCAATCTAAAACACTTCTAACCAAATATAACATACAACGTACATTAAAAGTCATAACTTGCTCGCCATAAATACTTGGTGTCTCCAAATGCAAGTATTTTTGTGCGTTATTGAGATCGTCTAACCTCTAACGTAATTTCTTCTTGAAATAATAGCTGCATTGCAGTAGCATGTATAGCTATGTGATTAAAAAAATCTGTAAAAATACACTGTAAACACATACGTGATAAAAATTTGTTTCACTTGCTTTGAAGATATTTCTATCGCGAATTGATCTAGGAATTCTACCGACATCATAAGGTATAATACTCGTTGTAAATTTCCATCAACTAACACTACCACTTTTGGGCGGCCAACGTAGACATACTTGTCTTTGTTAGTCAAACGACATGATTGCAAATTGTTTTGTACCTCCCAAGAAAACCCAATGAAGGTAATCACGTACGAAACGTCGGACAATATTAAAATAAGTTTGCTTCCTACAAAAGATTCGTGCATTAAATTAATCGTTTATTGTCATGTTTGGTGGTTATAAAACTTTACAGTTTTAAAATATTACTTTACGGTTCCATTTACACTAAATCCAGGAAGATTGCACCAATTGGTGGCCTCGACAGCAATTACCAACAATGATTGAAGTTTCCATAACCTTCTTCCCAGCCTGCATTAAAAGTAAAAATAGTCGGTGCTGAAATCAGAAGTCACATACAGTGTACATATACCTATTTTCTTAAGTAATCCAATTCTTCTTCAACATATTTGAGGGTATCATTTGTTCCTACTTTTTGAGATTATTACCTAAGAAACGAGGAATTTCCTATTGTCTGTTAAGGAAACACGACTTAAACAGTGTGCAATGTATTACTTATCCCTGAAAGAAATGTTGATATTATTATGTAAATACAAAGTTTACTTTATACTACATTAGATGAACGTCTGCATTTCTTCTAGGTAATTTTTCTAAAATGCCTCATTTGTTTTTGTATCTAAAACGCAATAATGAATATAAAATAGGCCAATATAAAGTTACTAGACCACTGATAAAATGCAACTGATTATCATGATGTTAGTTTTCTTTTGAAAATTAATCAAACATTTCTGTTCTGAAAAAGAAAAAAAAACTGAACACAAATCCCACTTTTAAAAACATCAATAATCAGTGTGGTTATCAGCCTCAAGTGAAAAAAAACTTATTATTTCTAATTTAAAACTGCTGTTAACATTTAAATGTATCATGAAGAACATGTTTTGTGGTGTTCATCAATATACCAAAGCTTTTCAAAGTCTTCTTGTTGTAACGTAACGTACCTCGAATGATAATTTCTTGACGATGTGATTCAGTGGTTTCTTTAGCAATAGAGTTGAATTTGCGAAGGTACGACCAGATTCTTTCTATATTTTCACCATCACACAATCCACAGACTCCTCGTAGGAAACTGTATCTGGAGCTATTAATAAGAAGGAATCTTTAGTTGACAAACGGCAAGCATAAAAACCGCAAAGGTGATTAATATGTAATATTCGATCTCCGACTACATTGTCCAGAATATGCTTCACTACAATGGTGTACTTCCATGATTGTACGAGAATACGTGATCGCTGTATTGATAATAATCACTGTAAAAAAAGGAAAGAAAAATTTCAAAAGGACAAAAATGAACCAATTTGTACGTCAAAAGGAATAAAATAAAAATTATGTGTGATATGGAATAAGCAACCTATCATTTCGTAAAAGGATAATATTTATTTATATATATATCATAGCATGCAAAAATGCAACCGGTGTATATCTAGATTCGTTATCTGTATGCCATTGAAAACGGTATATATGTATTATGCAAATAAAAACGGTACTATACAGACGTGAGAAAAAAAATGTACACTTAAAGTGGAAGAAAAAAATAATACTTTAATGTATTTCATAATTGATAGAAAATTTGAAATGAAATGTAACAATTTTTATTTTATTTTAATTTACAAAAAGCTGGAAAATATTTTTATTAATGTGGCGTGTCGTATTACCTCCCCAGAAAGCCCGAAATGTGGGGCTCGATTCTTTTTGTTCAACTACAAATCAAACCACACATTCGGAGCTTCCTAGAAAAGGTTTGAATCCAATTCCGATCCTTTTATAAAAAAATTATTGAAATATGTCTTCCTTAAGGATGTGATAGCTGAAAGGTGTAACCAATGACTGACTCATTAGCACTGACGGGTCACGTGACCGCCCAATACCAATGAATCTGCCTAAGGTCACGGACAGGTCAAAGATGAACCACGTGATATATCTATCAACCCATCAAATAACTGTCCCCTTATAAAATCAAACAGTGTAATAGCTAATTTTTGCGTTTGAACCGAGGAATGAACTATAAGCAAAAACATGTGTTAAAAAAAGAAAGTATTTAATATAACGACTTGGAATGTATTTAAAGTATTTTAAGGGGAAAAAAATCACTGTCCGAGTACAATTCAATAAAGATGTATCTGCATAACGATCGTGACCGGGAGTTTGATATGTTGACGGGGTATATCGCGCTGATAATGGTGTTGTTGTTCTTGTACAATTTCGGAATAAAGAATCTTTTTTATGCAAAATTGTATCTATTTGATGCTGTATGCGGCTAGAATGCATGGGAGCCTGAGGCAGTATTTGTAAATTCGTTACAGGCCGTATGACAGGGCTTGGAGCCATATATTCGGAGGTATCAATTTCTTGAGGAAATGTAGGCGTAGTGCGCCGGAATGAGGATCGTTTAAGTGAGGATAAGTTATTTTGTTGTACCGGAATATTTAAAGTCATCATTGACACTTTTGATAATGTCATTTCTGTTTTATGATAGAGAGACTGAGTTTGATCTACCAAAGATGCTATAATAACACTTAAAGCAGTACATTGCTTCCAAATCAAATAAGCAGTAGTGATTGAAATTCCAGCTGCAACGAAATTTATAATCATACTAATTGCCCAAGTGATAAACAGGAGCGTTGTCATAGTGATATCTGTAATAATATAATAAAAAAAAATAAGAAATACGCCTAAAGGAACTGTATAAGAAACGTAGTGTATCAGTATAGCTGGGGGAACCTACAAAAAAAACTTTGCAATCTATAAGTTAAATGTAACATAATAAGTTAAATGTGACATAATATAAATTATAAAACTGCCTCTGATAACTTATTTATAGGGCCTATGGAATCTATTATTATACCCGAAGTAGGTAAATGTCTATGCATATTAATCAGTTTGAAAATATGTGCCCTAAGCCGAGTGCGGATATGATAAGGAAGTCGAAGGTCATCCTTAATTACTATTAATGCAGCATTGAAACAATCATAGGCGTTTACCAAGTAAAAGGGGTAATATTTTACTATTTCGAATTGTTGTACTGGACCCGTACACAGTCCAATACGTGTAAATCTAATATCATCCTGCCCAAGAGGTAGGAAATAAAAGGCTACCCCCAGGGGGAACTTTTGTTTGAGGATTATTATTAACTTGTGAGCACCAGACAATTTAAACTGTAATGACCTATTTTCAAGTAAATCTTTGTAAGATACTAATATCAATATAACGCATTTATCTGAAAAACTAATTGAAGAATGAGATATAAAAATAACTAAAGACGCTATTGTAAATTCTGGGTTCATATACCATCGAATGGCCAAATTACTAGGAAAAGCAATGTCAAATAGACTAAAGTCAGAAAATATAAATGTAGGTACTTGATGTTTCGATGATTGACTAAATAAGCTTTGGTGTAGAACGGAATGTGAAGTGGAGAACACTAAAGTGTTCAAGTCCGGAATTGCAGATTTATTGCTTGGCATATTTATTCCCAGAGATACACTGAAATAAGAAATAGAAAACGTATTCTTCACTAATTAATTATGAGTAATGCATTATGCTAAGAGCAGGGAAAATAAATAATTATTTCACTAGTATGCAATAACTTGGCAATTGTATCACAAGGAATGCAACTGCAAAATATTTTATTTTTATTGGAAATGTTATAAACAAGTAAATGGGAAGATTATGCTCCCGTAATGCACGCAAAACGGGACCATGCACCCCAATTCGAAATGTATGTATTTAATGTGGACGCGCGCCAGTTTTTAATTATGATTGAAATGACGTTCTTACTGTGGCCTCTACGCAAATGGCTAGTTTCCATTAATGAAATGCAGCTAGTGGTATCAGAACACAATCGATCACGCCACCCTGCGGTTCGACAACAGTAATAAGTTGATTTTCCGGTAAATTGTGAAAGGTTTACTAAGAGGAAAATAATGTTTACTAAGAGGAAAAGTAATGTTCTACCTGTTAAAATATTGAAATTTGAGCATGACCGAAATATCATTCCGAGGCGTCTGTTGGCTTTTGCAACGCAATTGTGGATATGTTTCTGGAATTTGAAACTACTTTGGATAATTACACCTAAGTCTGTAACTTCATCGACTTGGCAAATAGGAGATTGATCAAAGTGATATGACTGTAATTCGTTTGCTTTGGTTGTACTAATGTGGATGTGAAAGGCAGGGGCTCCGATCTGGTTTGAAAGTTGGGGGGGACAAGTCAAGCAAAAGGATTTTGCCATTTTGAGTGTTTTGGGTGGCGCCAGGAATTGCTCGACAAAGGGGCGAACACTGTTACTAATCCGAAAGCACTAAAGCAGATCCAGTAGCTAGTGATGGTCGAAATAAATAGCACGAAAGGCAATTAGAGTAATGTGAAACTGTGCCCGAGCGAAGCGAGTGCCAAAATTTTTACGTTTTTCAGTCCAAAAATGTGAAGTTTTAACAAGTTTTTTCTTCTTTTTTTCCATTTTCATTTTTGAAAATTTAGTTTGCTTCCCCGCCGAGAATAAATTGTGTGTACCCACCATTTATAATACAAAGACACTGAAGGAGATCCAGCAGTTGGCGGTTTGCGGAAGCATGAGAATTTAAGGAAATCAAGGGAGATGAAACTATGCCCGAGCGAAGCGAGGGAGAAAATTTTAACATCTTTTGTAGAAAATGTGCAGTTTTAATATGACTTTTTATTATTTTATTTCGTTTACCTTTTTAAATTTTCCATTTGCTTGCTCGATGAAAATAGAAAATTTGCCTGTTGGTTTTCAACATGTTAAAATTAGATAATATAGATTACTAAAAACTTGAGCGAAGCGATGGCCGAAAATTTCTTAGATTTAGGGCAAATTACGCCATTTCGAAGCTTCTTTTACGGTAATTTTTCAAGAAACTTTTCTTGACTTCCACCCTTACTTTTTTGTTATTCACTTTTTTTGCTAACTGCTTAAGAGTCTCCGGGTTGGTAACCATTAGTCAGCACAGAAACCGGAGATTTGTGTTCTATGAAAAGACAAATAAATTTGGGAAGCTTGAACTCACCCCTTGTATATATAGCATTGTATAAATTCAATAAAACTTTAGTGATTCAAGAAAAATGATTTCAATATTTTTAAATATTCAAAGTACCATACTGAAATCTACTGAAATAATTCCACTTATGTGTGATGTGCCACTAGCATTTTCCGAAATATATGCGTGGTAGAGTACGCTACCAACTGAAGCAATTCCAATCACAATCAGCAATTCAGCTAAGAGTATTTAGCTTAGCCTGACAATAAACTCCAATTTACCATTCTGCGTAATCTATATACAGTCAATTTGAAATATTAGTATTTACCGACTATGTTATACATCTTAATCCATTATTTGTGTGATGTCTTGCTGTTTCACAGACAACAGGGGCAAAATCCAATACTATTATCTTTTAAAAGCTGAATATAGTAGTTTCATTACTCAATCAAAGTATTAATTAGAATCAAATTAAGTTAAAGAACATAATTATTTAGTTTGAAATAAATTCTACATCCCGAGCATGGACGTCCACAGAGAAAATGCTAGAGGGAGCAAGATTTCCAAGCGTGAAATGAAAGACATAATTTAAATTCCAAGAAGAGCGAGGGCGAATTTTTTTATGTCTTTGAAATTTTTGAGCGGTTTTCAAGGTAAAGTTGATTTTTTTTACAAATTCTTCTAGTTTTACTTTCAATTTTTCATATACGTTTTGGCATCACAGAAGTCCGGGGGTGGGAGGGCAAATGCTCCCTTCCTCACGGCCATAGTGTCGAGCGAAGTGAGGGGAAAATTGATAATAACTGTTGGGTTAAGTGGGGGGGACCGGAGGGGACATTTTATAAGTGTCCCCCCCGGCCGAAAAGTTGGAGGGGACATGTCCCCCCGGGATCGGAGCCCCTGGCTGCTGGGTCTGATGCAGTTCTCCTGTATTAATAATGGTGACATTGGTGAGTACACAAAATTTATTGTCGTCGGGCAAGCAAACGGAAAATTCAGGAGGAAAATTAGATAAAAAAAAATCATCTCAAAACTACTCATTTTAAAACTGCCTGGTTTGCACTAAGAAAACCGTAAAAAATTCCAACAAAAAATTTAGTATTGTCAGGAGTCATGACTCCTGGTATTGTATATTTCTTAAAACTGACAATTTGTAAATTGTATTCAAGAATAACATAAACTTCATTTTACAGCATTCAAATTAGTCACTCATTCGGTGTTTGAACTGGTTGGTTTTGAGCTACCATTATAATTACATATGCATATGCACACGAAAAGTTTTTGTTGTTTTTCAATATCCCCCCCTCCTCTGTATGAAAACCAACTTTCTTGACAGTGTGGAAATCAGAATATAGCCACCTTCAGTTGGAAGTTGACTCGGAGAATTTTACAGACATAATAGGGTACAGTTTTATGGGAGGTTCGGTCGGTTCTGGGGGTCCGCCCCCGCCTTGGCACAAATGGAGTGCGAAGAATCTGTACTTAGTTTAGTTATAAAACACCTAAAAACAAAGAATTGATACTGGAGTATTACATTTTATCAGTACCTTTTCTTTTGGCATATCGAAGCTGCATATTTTTTTTGGAAAGCATGCATGCTGAGCTGGACCCGGTAACTTAATTTCGACTTTTTTTTTTAATTTAATCTTATTATTTCGCAAACTGCTCTGCCATTTTGCATATTTGTGAACGAGATTAGCTTATATTTCAATAACGTATAATTTTGTAGTAGGCTATAGTTTTATTCTGCAGAACCATTATTTTGTAAATTCAATATCTACACCAGGAGTCCTGCTACTTTAATTGGGTGAATGTCGGTTGTTGTAAATTCAGGAACTCACAGGAAGTAAATAATAATAAAATGACAGTATACTTTTCCATTCCGCAATATCTTACGAAGTATGGGTGCAGGCAATCTATGCAGCACGATTGTACGATGAGAGCGTAACTATCAGGATAACATTCTAAATTTCTTTCAGTAGTTCTTCAGACATTACTTTCGTTGTACGTTGTCCGTAGGGTATGGAAATTTTCTTTTCTCGTTAATTTCGAAAGAAGAAGAAGAGAGAGAGAGAAACAAAAACTGTTGCATTATTTTAAGTGAGTGAAATTTTGGATTGAAATAATGCATTGGGAATTTGAAAGTAATTTAACACTGGGAAAATAGTACGCTAATGATTTTTCGATGTTGACAATCTGATTTTTTTAAAACGGGGAAATCACCGCAGAAGTTTGAAAAGTATCTTTTTTCAAAATTTACTGCAGCAATCATTTGTAATTTAATTTGACTGAAAAATTATAAGTGAAATGCATATAATGTACATGTTGGGGACATAATTTTTTTTATATTTCATAATATTTGAAAAAGAAATCGCGGAGTTCACTAAACAATATTTTCCTTGAACGACTATATTAAAATATTACTTTCTAGCAGCTGCCGATGTATGTTGAGAAGGCAAAACTGTGTTAGAGTATTTAGTGAGAGTGTGAAACCAACATAACTTAAAGCGAGCATTCGATCCCAATTTGTTTTAACAACAGGACTATGGAGAAACCACAGCGGTTCCAGTATATTTTCTTCCACTCAGATTTGGATTAATATATTAAAACGTTGTCTTAATATTAGAGGTAAAAAACTTCGCGTTTGCGGCGATAAACAACAGCCTTTACTTATTACAGGGAGACCATCACTGTTTGCAGATGCGGATGCCCATATATTTTTCACGTGCTATGATTAAATAACGTGAAGAAGCCTATTTTATGCAAATTTTCTTCAAATTGTTATCTCTGTCGTTGTACTACTAACTTTCGATAATCGTGTGGTCTCAATTCTAAGTGAAATAACACGCTGCAAACAGTGGCGTAGCCAGGATTTTCGGCGCCGGGGGGCGAACTTATGGGAAAAGGCACCGCACCACCAATGTAAGTTATTTACCGTTTTCGGCCTTGGGAATCCGAAGTATATCAAATATATTGTTTTATTTTTAAAGAACGAGCACAGCATATGAGAAAGTATTTTAAAAAAATAATATACTATACGCCTACTGAATAATCGGGCTGATAAATTCGAAAAGCGAAAGAATCCAGCGCAATTGATTTCCCAAACCGGTGCCAAATAAAGGTATAATTAAGTATGTTATAAAGCAATTTCAGACTGCATGACATTCTTCATTTCCTGAGCTATAAATCCAAAAGATTGGAAATTCTAAAGCATGTGAAATATTGTTTCTAAATATTCAAAATTTCCCATCAAAAAAATCATTTTCTAAAATAATGAAAAAACACTTTATAACACATTCATTCAAAGGCTTACGAATTCAGTACGGTATATGGCTGAGGAAGTAGATAATATCATTAAATATATAAATTTGAAACCGATTTTTTTTTCTATCTCACGACAATTATTCAAACGAACTGAAGTAAATTACCCATTTCCGCGATTAATAATGCAGATTACTGGGCTTAGAAAGTGCATAGAATTTTCCTAAATATTTTTAGCAGTTTTTCAATCATTCATCAATATTATATTCAAGCTACATTGAAATTCCTTCAGACTACGCGACACCGCATGCCCCTCCTTAGATATTTTTGTGTATATAGTGACTTATAATTTGAGTAAAGTTACCGAACCTACACTCTTAATTTTGCACTTTTAAATTTAAGCGAAAAACGCTAGTTTTTAACGATGTGGTTGCTGCATATTGCTCC
>JAQFYR010001108.1:0-10740 GCA_034694985.1 Campodea silvestrii
TTCCTGAAATCATATTGAAACAATTTCTAATTATGTGCACTATATGATGCCAAATGCAGACAGTTGTAAGTATTGTACAAAGAAAGATATGAGCATGCATTTATCTTATTACCCCATTTTTCTCTTATTACCCCCTTCTCCCCTACCATGTAAATTTTTCAAAAAGTTATGTAACTCCAACCTTTGCTACTGTTAACTCAAATGGAAGTATAATTATGTAAAATATTGTTATAATGAAAAGTTGAGAAAGGGAAGGTAAAATAGGCTAGTTCACCACCAAGTTCATCAACAATTGTGGTTAGGAATCTCTAAAAATTCCAGAGGAGAGTAGTGTGCGCAGAAGGTTTTGAGCTAGTTGAAATATACTGCTAGAATTTTAGTTTTTTCACAATTTAATATGGTATGCTTGTGAACACCTGAAATCACTAGCAAAACAAGAACAGTTGTGTTATGTAAGCTGAACAATATGGTATTAGGATGGACAATGTTGTCAAGAGATGGTTATTTGAATGTCAGCTCGCATCGCCTCATTCTCCTCTAGTATGGACCATCATCAGCATGAAGTAGTATCTAATGCAAATATCAGTGAGAGACAATTTGACATTGAAGTTCACAGTACATAGAATGATAGAAACATATATGGGAGTTTTTATTTATCTTTCCAAGTACAGACAAATGTGTCTACTATAGATTTGCATTTATACATTTTGCTAACACATTTGTTTCTGTAACTAACTGAGTAACTGTATTAATTACAAAAATAGAAATCAAGGGCTCAACAATTTTGTATTCGAAGATATAAATCACTTTCTCTTCATGAGTAAATCTCCATAATCAACATTGAATTTTGTAAATTTATATAGGCCTAAATATCTTAGTTCAATTTAAATTCACTTGTGAAAAAATTCACTTTGATTTCAACCAAATTCAAGGTAACCATGTATCTATATTTCGGGGTTAAGTCAGATTAATGTAAATTTAACTCCATTTCCTCACACAGTCAATGAATTCCAGTCTTCATGACATTGTCAGAGGTGCTTGGTTCGAGGGCAGCTTCCATATAAAGTCTAGGATCATCACATACCTAAGGATAGGAGAGGATTTTGGAAATATTTGCAAAAACTTTTGATTCGGGACCGTCTTGAAGACTTGAACTGTACTGATTCCTGACCTATCGAAATCAAATCCAAATCACAATACCCCTAGAACCTGATATCCTAGGTCTATATACCACTATTACCTTTAATCATATCAAATGAAGTAAAAGTATATACAAGACCCTATACAGTATTCACTTTCAGTCATAATACCAATTATTTCATTTTATAATCCTACAGTACCACACTCCATTATAAGAGGAAACAGTATGGTATATTTAGAAAAAAGAATGTGGAGAAACAGCAAACATCAATATAAGATTCCTTAAACAAATAGAGGATTGTTTTGACAACAAATGTGCGAAGAACAGTCACAGCTGTTAAAGAAAATGAATTATGTACATTAATGTCCACAAGGAATTTTGTTACACAGAACCAGCAGAATAAATAAGAATTTTTGCCTTTACCAGTACTTTTATTTGATACAGTACACCTTATTCAAAGTTTCAACAATTAAAAATTGTAAATGCTGTGCCGTATTGATATGCACAGCTTTTATAAGTGAACAATTATCTTTTATCTTCACTCGTTAGGATAATTTCACAACATTCATTCAAAAGTTACAATTGAATTTTCTACATGCAAATGAAGGCTATTAAACCTTTATTATTTGTTCCAATAAAATCCTGTTAGTCTTTGACAATATCCTTTTCTCCACTTGACATTTTTAATGCAGGCAATAGTGTATTATATGTGTCATCCAAATTTTTTATTGAAGAGTATACTCTACATTATACATCAAAGCAGTTTTAATCAACCTTTGTGAATGTTAATATCACATTAAGAAGGCTCCACAAACATTAGCGTAGCCAGGAGGGCGACCGCCCCTCTGGCAATATTTTCACTAAATCGGCGCCCGCCTTTCGGGATTTTAAAATTACAAAACATTTCAGGTAATATTTTGTTGAACTCGCTCAATCTGATAGAAATTTCTAATCACTTTACTGCTGTAAATATAGATAATACTTATAATTGAATGCTTCAAAGGGCGCCTTAAATGACTGGCTCAATTGGGTTTTCAAGAATATTTAACAGAAGTGGAAGGCACCTTGAGAATATAAGATTCGCTTTCTGAGCATTTAAAGTGCTTTTTGAGACTTCATGGTTTTTTTTTTTGGAGATATAACATATAAAGCCCTTATTCATTAAGTACATTAATACATTTTGTCGTATCAAGGCGCTTCAGTAGCATGAATTGTTCATTAAGAATATACAAGGCGCTTTAAGAAAATCTTTCGGGAAAAACTCATAAAAAAACTTGAAACATCGTATTTTCGACTAAAAGAACTTCTCGGGTCAAAACCGAGTGACATTGACTGACCCGGGGGGAAATGTGACCCGTTCCATCACTACTGCATGGAGCGCTTTAAATATCCGATCATCTGCTGATTGAATTATTGCCAATTACCATGTTAATGTAATTCTGAAGAGTCAAATAAAATGCTTGGATACCGTACATTTAAACAGTAAATTAGAGTGCCATAATAATACTGTCATTGATGATATTTTTTTCTAATGTTGCATATGGAAGCGTATCGAATCTATAATTGGTTTGATACAATACTTTCAAAGGGTACCTATTGTTGCAAAAATTAATACCATAATAATTTCTTATATTTCGTATTATAATGCAAAATCTCTTGTGTTAATTTCACTTACTTATATTTTCATTTTAAAGAAATAAAATTCCGTCAGTGTAATGAACAAATATTTTTCCCAGGCCCGTCTTAAGGGGGGGCTGCAGCCCCGGGCCCCCAAGCAGGAGAATAAAAAGAAAAATTACATAAAATGCAAAAAACCTTACACAATTTCTCTTGAAATTCCATAAAAATAGCATTCTCAGGAATAAAAACGTAAAGATTTTCGTATCATAGATTCATAGTACACTTTATCTTTAAGTTGTCAACATTGATGAACAGATTCCATACAAATAAGACTTACAGGATTTAAAATTAAAATAATCAAATGCGTTTCTTTTACCATCAGCGGCTACTGGCACTCCTTGGTGGCCGAATCTATGGGCAAAGGAATATTTCTCTTGAGAACCATCACTGTGATAAATTATAGTATTCGTAAAATAACAAATACCCTAATTTTGCATTCAAACATGCTAATTTCATTTGGTTTTTTATGTGCGGATTTTCGTTTTCCCGAAGCATGTCAATAAAATAAAAATACCTCCAATGCTTGAGTGATGCAACTCATGCAAGGAAGAAGTTCTTTATACGCTTTTCAGTAAAAAAAAAAAAAATAAAAGTCTCTTTAACAAATTATATATATATATATATATATATGAGGGGTTGCTTTGGATAAGAACTTATCTCCACTTTTTTTCAAAACTCACTTTTTTGAATTTTTGACTTATTTGGATAAAGACTGATGTAACATTAGTAGATGGAAGTGCTGGAAGTCCTCATCCATAATAATAAAGAGGTTTTCAAGTTTTTGGAAAAGGCTTCCCTTACATGCATTATGTAACTAAATTTCTAAAAGTTGATAATTTGTTTTTGGATTTGGGCTTATCTCCAGTACTCAATCCAGACATAAGCCCCTACAAAAAACGTATCTCACTGATTTCATTTTGGATTTGGACTCATCTCCAGTAAAAAGTTGGAGATGAGGCCTTATCCAAAACATATCATTTTTGGATAAGGGCTTATGTCCCAAATCTAAAATAATGTATTTTTTATATTATTTTGCTACATTGTAGATATCATTTTTGGATAAGGGCTTATGTCCCAAATCTAAAATAATGTATTTTTTATATTATTTTGCTACATTGTAGTGGAATATGTAACTGCAGAGCATACATGAGTTGAAATGAGAAACAGATGGTGTAAAGTTCATTCATTAGCAGAAAATCTTATTATTCCTGTATCACTATAACTTTTTGAAAGTTTGTTCTGGTTTAAACAATTTTTATATCATTCAAAATGCTGGATCAGTACATCTGTTCATTTCAAGAGTGGAAAATTTACAAACTAGGTATTTTAGTAAGATAATAATAAAAATTTGGAGAAAACATAAAAATTGAGAAAACAACTATATATATGATTTTTTGGATAAGGCTCAACTCCACAAAAAACGGCCTCATCTCAAACTGCACTTCGATAATAAGGGCTTATCTCCACAATTTTTTTTAATTTCTTTATTTAATTCTGGCAGAACTATTTAAGTTACACTACCAATATGCAACATACAGATTTACATTTTGCGTATGTTCATAAATCTATATTAAAAGTAAAACTTTTTACTTGCATACTGAGAAAAGCAAGAAACATCTCTCCTGTAAAATTTACAAACGTGGACTTAAGCCCTTATTCAAAGCAACCCCTCATATATTTATAAATTTTCTCATCTTTTCTTTTTCTTCTCTTCCTCATTTGTTCATGCCGTCCCTGGATCTGCAAGTACGTGCTACAGCTTAGTAGATTCAAGACTTGAAAATCCTTTATTGAGTCTTACAAATTTTCAAGTGATCTATGTATGATTACGAAAGCTATTTTTTCACGATATAAACTAAATGATCGCGAGTTTCCCCAATCACAGCATCAGCAATTATGAAAAACGTGGAAAATGAATACCAACAATATTGAAACTAAACTTCCATTAAGTAAGCTATTTTTATTAATAGGAAACTCAATGTAGGGCTAACCTGATCTGGACTGAGACCAGAGGGTGGTTGTAGAAGAGATATTTGAGAAATTCCAACGGTTTTGAAGTCAGAATAGTGAAAATTAGCTAGCATAAAATTGACAAGTAAAACGTAGTATTTTTTAATATTTTTATTTTTAGTTATACCTGAAATGAATTTTTTACTGGCAAATTGAATAGAGGTATTTCAATTATTTTAATCTCTTATTACCTAAATGTGTATCACTTTATCAAATTGTTGTTAATTTGGTGTGATATTCACAAAGTTTGTTATGAATAAAATTTTATCTCCTTCAATAATTTTTTTACACAAACTTTTTCTCAGTAAATGTTGGACATAATTACACTGTGCATCTATGTCCATAATCAGATTATTAAATATAATAATCCTGACGGAAAAACAAATTATTTCTTCACTTGAAATTCATGTTTTAAAATCGAAATATTTTTTTCTGAAACCTACTCACAATTTTCTATTGAATACAGTTTAAATCATCTTGATATCTCCGATAGGGGCTGAGAAACAGTGAGTTGAATTTTGGAAAAATACATTCCGAATCCGCTATTTAAAAGTTTGTAAGTCCAAAAATAAACGAGATCGTTTCTAAAAAAATTCAATTTAAGAGATAAAAACTTGAAACTTGGTGAGATTTTAGGGGTAATCAGTGTCCGTCTTTCAAAAAATTGGCGAAAAACTTCCGCCACCAGGGGGCTCGGAAAAAAATAAAACATTCTTTGATATATGCAATTTTTAATAATTTTTTCCCAAGTTGTTGACAGACGAATTTACAGAAACTTTTCAGGTTAGGTAGTACTTTCAATTATAGAATGAAATCCGAAAGTCTCGAGTCGATATCTCTAATAGATCAAGCAGAATAAATTGGGCAATATTGGAAATTTCATGAAATTAATTCGGCTTGACCTGGATTTGTGATCGATTCGCTAGGGCAAATTTCGATTCGGATTGTTGCATCGCATCTTCGCATGCAGGATTCGATTTCAAAGTTAGGTTTCCCTATCAGTTTTACCGATTAAAGCGCCGATTTTCCGAGAATAACGCATTTTCTGTCACATAATGGGGTGCAATTTGTCTCGTCGTTTTTTGTCTCGGAAAATTGACGATTGCTGGAGAAGTACAAGTCCTATCGAGAAGCGGATTGCAGATTCGGATTCCTGAGAACATTATGGTTCGGAAACTTCCAAAAATATTCAACCGTTTTCGAGAAATCGATTATATTAAAGGAAAAAATGACCAAAATTTGACATTTTCGATTAAACAAGTTACATTTATTCGAAAAGTTACAAACCGAATTTAACGATTCAAACGGTGATCGTTAACAATTTTAATCGCCCTTCCGATAGGCTAGCCGGTTTTTCGAAATACGAAACTTTTTCGGTTCGTTCGATTATTACTCGACCGATAGTGACCGGATCGACTCAAAATTCTCCGAGTCGAGTTCGATGATCGATTGTAACCGAAAGTTATTCGATGTTTTTTTCGTATCTCTGCCGGTTTTTGCGGTACGAATTTCGGACATGATGCAATACGTCATCGATTTTCGAGAGAACCAATGACCGAAACGACTCGTTCGGCGATCAAAAGTTTTAGTAGATTCGATTTTAGACCTGGTCGAATAGGAAACTTTTTATCGTATCTCGACTCGTTCCGCCACGAATCGAGTTTGAAAACTACCCTTACTTTCGGACTTTGCCGAATCAAAACGAATCTGTCAATTTTCTAGTTTCGAATTTGATTACACAGAAAATGACCAGCCAAACGGTTTTTCATAGCCAAATGAGTCAATTCGACTGCCAGGAGACTCGGTATTTCGAACGCCGTTTCGGAAATTTTCATCGTTTTTCGACATTCAAAAATCCATATCCGAACAACCGTTTGAGATGGAATTTTTTCGATTACGGTGTCGCACTCGCAAGACCGATATCTAATAAATCCCGAAATTTCGATTCGAATCGAGTAATTCTAAAAATCGAAAAAAAAGGTTGTTTGTACTTCGGAAAAATTGGCGATTAATCGAGAGCTGGGAGCCGTTTCGACAAGCGGATTGCAGATTCGGATTCCTGAGAAAATTTCCGTTCGGATACCGTCCGAATATCCGAAATTCGGCAAGGGAATCGATTCGGTAAAAGCATGACATCTCCAAAAAATATAGTCTAGTACAGGTATATGGTAGTTCAGGACATTTTTTTGTGCAATCAAACTCTTTTGGACTTTCTTCATATCTTCTTTATTTACCGTCCGATTTCGACGCTCTCTTCGAAACGTTTGTTTAAAATGATGTCTACTCTTGATTCCCGTTGACCGCGAATCGATCCGACTTTCCGTTCGATTGTTATCGTCGAAAACCCGAATTTAGTCGTTGTCTTGCCACGTTTTTCGAACTTCAATCGCCAATTGCGAGCTTCCTGATCGTTTCTCGTTAACCCAACAGTTCGTTCGCTAACTTCAGAATTTAAGAACCTATCGACCCTGCAAAAACCGTCCGAAAATGTTTATCTGTTTTCGAGAAATCGATTTTATTCGCGGCCAAAATGACCAAAATTTGCAATTATCGAAAATTCAATGTTGCTTTATTCAAACAGTTCTTAACCGATTTAAGCGATTCGAGCGGCAATCGTCATTGATTTTAATCGACTTTTCGGCCACATATCGAATTTTTGATTTCGAAAAGAATTCGGTTCGACCGACTATTACTCGAAAAATAGCGAGTGGATCGAACCTTTTCTCGTCAGATCGATTTCCGTGACTGATAGCAACCAAAAGTTATCCGAACATTTTTCCGAATCTGTCGCGGTTTTTGTTGTACGGGGCTAAAAAGCAAAACATACGTCATCGATTTCTGATAGAACTACTGATCGGATCGACTCAACTGGCAATAGAAATATTTGCCCGATTTGATTGCCAGTCGATTCAGATAGAATCTCGAATATCGTATCTCGACTCGTTTAAGCTAAACCGAGCAAAATTCGATTTCGAAATGCACCTGTACTTTCGGACTTTGCCGGATCGGAACGAATGTGTCGATTTTCTTGTTTCGAATTCGGTTACACGGAAAATGATCATCTTGACGATTTATTATAGCCGACCGAAAATATTCAACTGCCAGGAGACTAGGTATTTCGAACGCCGTTTTGGACATTTTCGGAAATTTTCATCATTTTTTAACATAAAAAAATCGATATCGGAATAACCGATCGAGATGGAATATTTTCGATTGCGGCATCGAACTCGCAAGACCGAAATCTAATATGAACCGAAAATTCGACTCGAATTCAGCAATTCGAAAATCCAAAAACTTAGGTTGGTTAGGTCGATTTGCAGTTGAACTATTGGTCTCGGTCCAACTGCTCCCCCATGGAAAGCTTATGGGAAAAGAGCAGTTGGACAAGTTCACATAGCGAAAGTTTTTATATCACGATACGACTGGTAGTTTTCGATATATCGTCAGTCGAATATTTCGGATCGCCTGCGATTTCTGATCGAACTGACAGGCGGATTTCGATTCTGATTGTGGGATCGGACGGGCGATTTAATTATACCATTAGATTTCCCTCTTGCTCGAATCGATTAAAGTGCCGGTTTGTCGAGAATAACCGATTTTTTCTCCCATGTTAAAGTTCCCATAAGAGCTTGCAATTCTCGAAATTTTTTATTTCAGGTCGGATCGAGACGCTACTATGGGATAGGAGACTAGGCACTATTGTCAATCAAAAACCGGTCGTAAAACATTTTTCCGTTCGACAGTTTTCGAGCAATCGTCGATTCAAACTCGAAATTTGCACTTTTCGTGAATTTTTTTCGAGACTCTCGAGCATTGTCTCGACTCGAGATTTTAACACATGATAGTACTGGTCTTGCTTTAGTTTCTCCAATTTTCCAGATCGAATCGACACGCTCGTTTCGTTTCGGCAACGCTCGAAAGTGGACCTAGTATTCGAACTCGAAATCGAGACAGATCGAGATGAGACTCGAAACTCGAACCAACAGGAAATGATTCAGAATTACCCCTGGTATCGAGTCTCGAAGAAATCGAGTCGATATCTCGATCGGTTGGCTCGAAAGTCGAAAAACCTTTTTCGAAAATTTTGAAAAAAACGAGCGATTTCTCGAGACTCGATCGAGATATCGAGGAACTGACTCCAGAAATGGGATCCCCGTGTCGAGATTAGCTTAAGTCCAAAATTTCAGCTCGATACTCGAAAAAAGTGGTTTTTGCTCGAAAAAACATCAATTTCCCTTCTCATTTTTTTGGCTCGAAAAAATTTATTTTTTGTTTTGGTCGAGACTTGGTGAAAAGTTGCTCACTGATGTTGCCTACTGCGCATCCGAAGATCGAGTCTCGATCTCTTTTATTTGTCTCGGAAAACATTCGAGAAGGTCGAAAAATGATGAGTTTTTGACGAAAAAACCGAATCTCGCACTTGCTTCTCGCACGCTTTCGAGAGTCTCGATAGAGATATCGACTCGCAGTATTTTTTATCCGAGACAGGGGGTCTTACCCTAAAATGGGTCCTCTCTCGACATGTTCGAGACTCGCCTGCATCCGGCTCGAGATTTAGTCAAATAATAGTTCTATTTTGGGTTAGATTCACACCAAACTGACCAAACTTGGGGTTCGAGTCGATCAAGTGCTCGAGAGTCTCGAAAATAGATAAATAAAAGTGAAAAAAGGCTTACACGAATCAGTCGATCTTATCCAATTATTTCATTATTGCATAGCATATCAAAGAAGTTAAGTTTGAATGATTGATAACGAGTGTGTATAAATATTTATTACGGGTACTATAAATTGTTATCACAGCACAGCTAAAATAAATATATGAAATTTCTCATGACACATCAGTGGAAGTTTGAGATGGGTTTAACACGTGCATCTCAGACCAGTGGCGTAACGGAGGCCCCCGCGAAGCGGGAGGGCCCCAGACCTCAAGGGGGCACCATAGGAAGATCAGTAAAAACAACTGATACTAATTTTCAGAGAAAAACTGGTTTAAAGTACTATAAGATTTTAATGCAATTTATAACATGTGATTAACATCTGATAATATTTGTCTTCTAAATGATTTCAACAGGGGCACGAAAAATATATTTCATTTTACTGACGATATACCTTAATTTTGCGATTCAGCTCGGAGCCCTAAATAAAATTAGTTCTAACTAAATTAAAAGTCATGTCTAGGTTCTTCACTTCTTCGTTCTTCTTTTATTTTTGCATACTCCCGTTCAAGATTTCGGAGAGCACTTCCCCACTTTCAACGAAAATGATCATATATATTTGACCAAGAACATGATACCTTTACTCAGACTGGCATATTTAGAGGCCCCATCATCTGGCACTAAGACAATTGCTGCGGAATAACATAATTATTTATATAACGAGGTGATAGTTCTCTTAACGTGTAATTTTCGATACGGAAACTTATTTAGTAAACAGCAACGATAATCTAGCTATGGGGCCCTGGAGCTTCGAAGCAATAATAAGGAAACACTCAGAATAAGAGCAACATTTCATCTTACTTAATCGCGAAACTTCTTATATACCGGTATTGAAATAAATAAAAATTGTCATATATAATCATATTCCAAAGTTAACATAGTTTGGAAAACACTCACGGAAATTAACAAAATCCATGGTGATAAGTATGTTTCTGATAATATGGTCACACTATAGGGGTGTGAAACGCTAATTTAGCGATTTCGCTACGTCGTAGTGATTTTTTTGAATATTAATAAAATGTGATCAAAAGTGAAGCTCTTTATGCGCACGCGCGTTAGAGGTATCTCCGGCGGCGTTTCAAATTGCTTCGATATACAAAAGTTTGGCGCGAATGCTTAGAGTATATAGAGATAGACTATATTTATTCTATGAACATTTTTATGCTCCGAATTTCCCCCCGTATGTATATAATT
>JAQFYR010001109.1:0-10738 GCA_034694985.1 Campodea silvestrii
ACAAAAATTTTAAAAAAAAAAAAAAAAAAAAAAAAAAAAAATGTTAAAACACATAATTATCGCAATATATTTTTTAAAACTGACTACTACACGAGAATGGCCTTTATAAATCACTAATTTTTCATAACACAACAGATGAATAACAATTAGATATAATGATTTAGTATTTTTACACGGATTACTTTAATTCCGCAGCAAATTTCGAAATTTATTTAATTACATTTGCGATGATTCATATAACGTATATATTCATTTCCGGATATTATTTTCGTTTGAAATCAAAACAAAATATTGTTTTTAGCTCCTCAATTGGATATTCATTTCAATTGTCATTCGGAATAGTAATAAAATTTACATTATTGCGTTGTTTATAAAGAACAGCTGAAACTCTCTTGTACATGTTGTAAACCTATGTAAATATTATTGAACATCCTTTGTTTATAAAAATCTATTATCAAATGAAATGCTTGTGTTGTCAAAATATTTATAAACATGTCAATGGCTGAAAGTAAAGTTTACTAGTAACAATGTATTTCGGATATATTTAGAGCCAATAACGTAAGCTACTGTAATTGACAGTATTTGGTATTCGTTCTAATATCGAAGTAGAACCTCATTGCACTCTCTGAATTATAAAACATGCTACAATTGGCGTAGAAATACAAAATTAAACCAGGGGACAGTTCGTAGGTTTCGGTGTCACACGCTATTATAATTATAATGTGTGTAACGTTTGAATATCAGAAGAACGTTGTCAGATGCTATTACTCTATACTGGGTTTGCAGCAGAGGTGTGTGAAAATTAATGACGAAAAAACGGTTTGTTACTCTGCGAAACTTTAAATAGTATTTCTTTCTATATAGGTTTCTACAAAAATGTTCTTAAATTAAGATCGGAATATTTACTATATAATAGTATTGATTTGCTTTAGGCTAATAAGTCAGAAGTTGAGAAATTTACCTGTGATTGGTTTTGTAATTTCGGTACATAGCTTCGTCGGTAATAAAGTGCAGTCTTCTTACTTCAAATATCAGTATAACGGGAACTACCCTTTTTTTATTTGACACCTGATGTGTGCTCTGCATCTCAGGCATGATAATGATAGTGCGCGTGCATCAGTGTTTTTTCTTTCCTTTTCGAAAAGTTATTACTGTACGAAGTCTGGTTTATGTCTCTTATAAATTCAACCAGGAATGACAGTGACCACTTCAACCCATACTACTGTCGAATAGATATTAAGAACTGCAATCAATACTCTTTTGGTTGATTCCTTCAGATTTTTTTGTACGATGGGAGAAGAGAACAATAGTCAGTTTTTAATAAGTTCAAAGTTTACTGTTTTCCATGAAATGTTAACAAATGAATAGTATTTTTGACAAAACTAAAGTAGCTTCTCAGATGAGCAACATGAGTTTTACATTTCTACTAGTTTGGTGATCTTACGATTCATGTCCTGATGTTGATAATCAGAATACAATTTAATGAGCCCAATCTTAGAAGAAGAAAAACATGAACACCTTAATGCAGTGGGCAAATCACTAATTGATCTGCAAGAAATTGTCACTAAAACTTTCAAACAAGCAACTAAAATCGTGGGAATATACAAGATTACAAGTGATGGTTTATGTATAATATTAAATAAAATCGTTTTCTTACTGTTTTTTTACTTCAGAAGGTTTTCAAGAAAAAGAGCATTGCAAATCATGCGGAGTTGCACGTGCAATAATTTGCAAAACTGCAGTTTTTCGTTTACGGTTTATTATCTTAACTTGTTTGTTGCAAAATTAGTGTTGGATATTACATGAGCTTAGCAACTATTATTTGGGTTTTAATCCGTTTTATTCTATGGATTGGTTTACATTATTGTACTATGAAGATCAGTTTTAGTCAACCATTTAAATTTTATACCAAATTTGAAGCAACCTGAGCTGGATTATTAAAGTCAAGCAACTTCCTTTACTTATGGAAAACTGCTTAGAAGCAACACCGGTGTGTAATGATTTTAAAGAAATAGGCAATTGCTAACTCTTCGTATGAATGAAATCTTAAAAAAGATTATTAGTCTCTGCTAAAATTTTGAAGCACATGCTTTAATCTGCAGCACTTATGCCCAATTGCACCGAAAGAAAATGGAAAGTTGAACTTTGGTGAAATTTAACTTCAGATTTAAACCCCAATATCCTACGCAAACAAATGGGACTAAAATCTTAAGTCAAATTTAACTCTAGTTTAATCTTCACTTTTTTGTTGGTGCAATCGGGCATTAGTAGCAGAAAAAAACCTATTGCGTGGTGGAAACTGCTTAAACGAAATGAAACGCAATTATTTGCATTTTATTAACCAGAATCCTAGTTTATTCATTTAGACATTGCTTAAACGAAACTCTCAAAGAAGCTGGTATCTTTTTTTCCCACTACTACTAGAAGTAAAATGTACGGAATCACCATGGTTTAGTGAATGTAGGTTGTGATGCGACACTGATCTGTAGTGCGACGAAAATGGTTGCTCTAGTCGTCTGTAGTGCGGCGACAGAATAGACAAAGAGTGCATCTCGGAGTAAACTGGATCCCTGGATGATGGTTTTTAAAAGTTGAAAGTACTACGTCCAGTGTCACGGTTGTCACCCCAGCATACACCAGCGGTGCTGTGATCGCACACAGCGATATCCTTGTGTGTTCGTGTTAAAGGACAACATATGTTTCAAAATTTCGTCTTTTCATTCAATATTTCTGTCAACAGCACCACAGAATATTTCAATACCATTTTCAACCGAAATTCGCAAACATAAATTTTATATACATTTCAATGATATTAATTTGATGCAGGTAAAATGACCACGAACCGGTATATATGGAGAATTAATTACGTCACGAATGATTGATTATAGCAATATGAAGGAAGCTATATACAATTGAAACTAATTTTTACATAATAAGAAGTGATATTATATAGCAACAATATTTCAGAACAAGATTGTGATAATATCACTTCGCAATAATTGTAAAATTGTATGCAATGTGTCCTACCTTAGCTGTATGGTACCTTTAAATTTGTGCATAAATTTGACCTCTGTTATCTTTTTCTTCTGAGATTCTGACATACTGTATGAATTCTTTAGTGAATTTTCGTGTAGATAAGCGCATCCCAATAAAGGAAATTGATGAATTTCAAGAACAAAAACAGATGACCGTAGTCTTTTAAATTTGATATCGAGTTGATTATGTAGTGAAAAATTAAGATTGAGATTTGGTATTTATAATAACAGAACATCTCGATTTTCGTTTGTGTAAGAAAAATATAATGTGAATCGGTCATCCAGGGGCGACGCCAGACATATCCCCTACAGGGGAGCTGAGCATCCCCGACGGGGGGGGGGGGGCTGATGTTTGGAAATCATAATTATCATTAAATTTTCTCGCAACAATACCAGGGGCGGTTTCTGTCACTATTCGTAAGGGTGGGGTGGCGAATCCAGGTAAAGTAATGAACGGGAAAACCGTCAACGCCCAACCTGATCATCGAGTACGAAATTTTCTATGTGTTTTTGGTTGAAAGTACGTTGTTTTCATAGGATTTCTAGGAAAATATTTGAAATCGTGTATTTTTAATTTCTTTTTACTTTCCACCGTTATTTCGTATATTTTCTTTCAAGGGGGTTAGGTGATCGGCAGTGGTGTACGCAGTATGGTGTCACTAGGGGTTCAACCTCTCCCCCTTTCAGGTTGACATTATGTAGGTATAGATAAAAACAAGAAAATATCAAACTACTTAAAACTCTGCAAGATTTCATTAATATATATAAAAAAGCTGTTTTTTATGATAATAAAGTGATTTTTTTTTCGCCCTCATTACAATCGGGCTTGACAATATAGTGTAACTTCTTAACAAAAGAGCGAATTTAACGTTTCCAACTTACATTTTTCATTCTACGGATGTATTAGGCACTACAGAATATGCATTACATTTCGATACAATTTTCTTGACTTTTCAAAACCCCTCCCTTTCACGAATCCTGCGTATGCCACTGGGTCTGTATATACAACACCTTTGCATAGGTGTGAATTGGAACTTGATTGTTTAGTCGTTTTTTTCCTGCCTGACTTATGGTAACCCTAATTTAAAGTTGAACGTAGATTTGATAAAATATGAATAGACCTATATGATGTTATCATTTAAAGGTGTATTCTATTGTCTACACAGCTAGCAATAAATTGTAATTGATATTTTATCCATAAATAATGTAAATCTACATTTTTTTGTGTTAATCTGCATTCAAAATTTATGTATACTGTACAAATGCGAAATTGTAATTCCTGAGTATTTCATAATTTGATGGTAACTATCTGGTTGTTTGTATAGTAAAAGAAATATATATTTGAATTTGACTTAACACATAACTCATGGACAGCCTCTTGATATTCTGAATGTGTTTGTTCCTCTCTTTAGATTGCATCACGTGTAATTTCTGAAGAAGCAACTCAGTTAATCACAAGTTTAACTTCTTCAATGGAAAGTGCCATTCTTGAATTAAATTATCCAAAGAAACAGAAGATATTTTATGGAGATTTACGTGCTCTTGTACTTGTTACTGGTTGTGGAATTAATATTCCAATTCCTGCACCACTTATGGCTCAATTAATAGAGTTTAAGAAACTAGTCAATGAATATGCAGAGAGAGCAAGGTCACCTGGTAAGTTCATTTCATTTATTTATGAGTTATGTTGCAAGAGCTATATGTTATTATATATAAATGCAGTTAGTAGGCCTATGTACTTGTTTCTATAATAATTATCCATGATCATGGGTCCCATTCTAGGATAAAATTTTACTTTAATTTCTAAACTATTATTTAATTTTAGAATTTTATTTATTTCAAATATTTAAATTTGTTTTACAAGTGATCATTTTTGAGTAGAAACTGTGTAGGTCAAATTCTTCTAATTTATGCTAAAATATTCCCTCTCTGCACTCAGGATAATATAATTATTCTTTCTTATGCTTTAAAAATCACTTTTGAACTGTACTACTTTGTGGTAAAGTGAGAAAGTAAGATGTTTTGTAACAGTGAACATCCTTTTTTACACTCCATTTAAAAAAATATTTCCATCAAACAAATATAACAATTGTCAAATATTCCTAAAATGTTCCTAAATTTTATAACCAAATTTTTCTAAATTCCTAACAAAAATCATCATGATTAGTAGTGAGACCCCTGCATGATCTAGATGGACTTAAAATAAAAATAAAAAATTTCTGTATTCAGATGAATATCTCAAGTGTTCAGTGCTGAATATTTGGTATTCAGTTCGATGTGTGACATTCTTTATTCGATGAAATCCCTAATTTAATCAGTTTGTTAAATCACTATTTGTTACACCCCTAGTAGTTTCCCTATCTGAAATTCATGTAATAAAGTATAAATGAGTTTTCTTCGACATGCTATTAAATGAAATAATCACAAAATAATGTTTGGGAAGTATGGTACAAAAGATGCACTTCCAGGAAGTCTCAGGTCTGTTATTAATTTTACATAATTTGCTTTAAAAACTGAAGATTGTGAACTAAATTTTCAAATCTTCTTCTATTTCCATAATCTTATGGGAGTTGAAAAGTTATGGTATCTTCAAAGAAACAGGGCCAATAAAACCTGTTACATGTTTTGATGCACTTGTGACAGTGTTATGTTAGAAAGGAGGACACATCTGCAATTGTAAACAGTATCATAACATAATGATTTTGTTTCAGAAATTCCTTCTAAGAAACGTAAATGTGAACCATCTTCAAGTGTTGAATCTCCAAGTCCAGCATCTACGTCTCAAGCAAGTTCGAGTCATGTTGAAACACAAATAATAGATCCAACATCATTACGTACTATTGTTGGAAACCTTTCACCTGATTGGTTAGGTTCATTCCACACTATTATGGAAGATGTATTTAAATATCTCAAAACAAAGATGTCCAACTGAGAAAGTACAGTCACACAAGTACAGAGCAGATGACAGGTTTTCTACGTTATGAACTACACATTTTTAAACTGCCTTTTCAATATTGTTGTTTCGTTGGAAACTATTTCTGTTTAGGTTTTTTTTAGCTAATTTTTTCTTTTTTGAAACTGTTTCTTTTAGATATTTTTTTCTTTCTTGTATTGAAGTTCTCATTTTGAATTGTCTTTTACTCAAGTGTCTTTCTTACAGAAGTGGAAAGGAATCGAAAGCTATTTTTTGATAGAATTTCTTACTCCTTGACTCATTCTATTCAACATATTATGTGTTTGTTTTTTTTCAAAGAAAAGAAAATGTTGTATTTTTCGTAATTCCAAATTTTTCTTTCTATTCTTTGGCATGAAACCTTTTGTTTCCTGTGTGTTGATTTGAAAGTATTGCAGTACGTACAATGTATTGAAAGGTTCTGTTAGTGAATGTATAGTGAGTGAATGCTCATAGAAGGAAGTGTTTTATACAGGGTCAAGATATTTGAAGAGAAAAAAAAGATTAAGAGAACTCATTAATGATATTTTTATGGCATTTTATCAACTTTATTTGTACCTTAAAAGCTGGGCTTTTTGTAGATTTCATTATTTATTGAAACAGCTTTTCTCTGTCTTATATTTGTAGTTTCAGTTTTTTTTTACTTTCTTAGTATCTTGTATACCAAAGTGTTATTAATGAGTTTTCTTGACAATAAAGTAACTTTTTTAAATGTGAAAAGCAAATGCTATATTGAGTAATTTCGTTACTGTACAGAAAATAAGTTTATAATTTTCTTTCTTTTTTGTGATACAAAGAAATGTATACTCTTTTGTGAAAAGTTAAAAAGTTCATCTGAATGGCATATTTTCATATAAAAAGTATTGTTGAAAGTTTGGGGTAATATCTTCTGCAGCAAATATTTGACAGAAAACAAAACTGGAATTCAATTTGGATGGTTATGTTTTGTTTTTGTTTATATAAAATAATAATTCCATTTTTGCTGCAACATATTAGAAGAGATAAAAAAAGTTCAGTCATTCAGTTTGTTCGTTCATTTTTCAATTTGAGTCAATTATTATTTATATGCAGAATGCCCATTGTACTTTGTTATTTTGGGGTGAGAATAAAATATTGAAACTTTCAAATTTTGTTTTTATCATGGTTACCTTAACAAAATATGTTACTGTCCATACTGTATGAACTGGAGAATAATGTTCTCTCCAGATAGTGATAAGACTTACAATCAAGATGAATATGATATTTAATCTCTTGTCTCAATTACTGCAGTTTACTCCTCATTTCTCCTTGAACAATTTCAGAATAAGCCTTATCTTTTTTCAAGTAGGCCTATTTCATTTTGGGTTTCACCAGGGCAGTGTTGTAAAGTAACGCGTTACCTGGTAGTGCGCTACTGTTCTAACTTTTTGCTATTATTGCGAAATTTTCATTACTGTAAACAGCTATGACAAGGTTCTGGTGATGGTGGGAATGGGATTTCAACAAGTAACCTATGTGAGAAAAGTAACAATGCGTTACTTTTTTGCAGTAACTTTTTATTAAAAAGTTATCGATACTTTAAAAAATTACTTACTTTAATTGTTTGACTCAGCATCGTACGAAATGTTTTATAGAACAGGGCTAACCAATCACCACTTTGAAACAAAATTGGTTACTCCAAAAAAGTACTGTTTGAATGTCGTACACTGCTGTGTAGTTTATAACGCTGAAGGAAGAAAAACTTAGTTCATCAATGCAGTGGCGTCTCCACATTTCGGGGGGCCCTGGGCAATGAAGAATTTGGCCGCCCCCGCACGTTATCTGAACCAATAATTTATCGTAAAAATAGAGTACCAGTATACCAGAGGTGCGACTTTTTGCTAGGCCTCACCTCATGTACTGAGGACGAGACCTCTTTCTTTTGTCCTCGCTTCAAATTGTGTTTGGTAATGCTCTAGCCTCAACTCATACTCACCTCAACTTTTGAGACTGAGTACTCCTCTTTTTGTCCTCACCTCAAACCATATTTTTTGAAGTTCATCCTCAATTCGTTCTCTCCTCATTTTTTGAGGTTGAGTACCCTTTTTCTTGCCCTCAACTTAAACTATATTTATTGACTTTCAACCTCAACTCGTCCTCTCCTCAACATTTGAGAACGAGAACTCTTGTTTTTCTCCTAATCTCAAGTCCTAATTGTTGACGTTCAGCCTCACCTCGTCCTCTCCTCAACATTTGAGAATGAGTACTCTTTTTTTTCTACTAATCTCAAACCATAATTGCTAACCTTCATCCTCAACTCGTCCTCTCCTCAACTTTCGAGGATGAGGACTCTTTCGTTGTTCTCACCTCAAACCATATTTCTAAATGTTCGGACTCAACTCGTCCTCTCCTCAAGTTTTGAGGACGAGTACTCTTTTTTATGACCTTATTTCAAGTCATGTTTGTTGGCCTTCAGCCTCAACTCGTCCTCTCCTCAACTTTTGAGAACGAGAACTTTTTTCTTCTTCTCACCTGAAACTATACCTCCTGAATTTCGGCCTCATATGGTCTTTTCCTCAATATTTGAGAACTGAATACACTTTTTCATGTCCTCGCCTCATACCGTATTTTTTGAAGTTCAACATCAACTCTCCTCAGGACGAGTAGTATTTGTGTGTTCTCAACTCCTCACCTCAATCCCGTATTTTTCCACTTCATAACCACAGCATCGGTTTGTGCATGCATGATACATACTTTCAATAATATAATTATTATCTTTTCATTCATTGAGAACGAGTGAGTAAACGATAGTTCTAATAGGAAATCCAATTTTCGAAACAATAAGGTTTTATGTGTTCGGCTTTGTTTGATTCGTCACTTTCACTAATGTTTTCAACAGAACATGAAGTACCGGCCTGTTTTTGATTTACGACCATCTATAAACTCGTCCCTTTGGGAGTTTGGGTGTCATAATTGAACTTACGACTACAATGGGAAGTACAAAACCAAAACGGAAACTAACTAACTACAAATAGTTTCGAATCCAGGAGCGTCGCCTGTTAAATCCCCGGCGGGGTGGCTGAGCATCCCCGACAGGGGGCTGCAAATTCGAAATCAGATTCATAAGTTAAATTTTGGCAACAATACCAGGGTACATTCACTATTCTTAGGATGGGGGCAATGCAGGAAAGTAGTGAAGTTGGAGATCGCTAATGTCCGAGTGGAGCGAGTGCAAAATTTTTTTGACTTTTATTAATTTTATTTATTTTTGTAAAAAAAAAAAAAAAAAATATGCTGTTTTAATAAGATTTCTAGGAAAGAGGAATATTTTTAATGTTTTCTTACTTTTCTACCTTTTCTTCCTTATTTTTTACGCCAAGGAGGGCGAGTGCTCGCCCCTACCACCAAATCCGCCACTGAACAACATTAAATCCGCCACTGAACAACACTACTGTATGTTTTCTCCGTCGAAGTAAATGTGGAACAGTCACATTATAATTAAAATTAACTTCGTTTTCGTGATTTAAAAGTAGCCTATATAAAAATTGTGAAACTGCACTATTTGCAATACAGACTCGGATCTAGCTGCCAGTATCGAGCGGGAAGGAAGAAACCAAGAAATCGAAATGTACATTAAGTACGTATACAGGCACTGTATTGTTCGAGCGAAGCGACGATGAAAAAAGGACGTTTCTTTATTCCAGAAAACACAATTTTAATGGGATTTTTGATGTATTTAAATGTTCTAACTTTGTTAATTTCTGCTTCTTTTTTCCTGTTCGGAAGGGTGAGATGGGCATTCCTCTTTGAATTCTCGCTTGGGTTTTCATGTATTTTGTATTATATAGCCTACATATTAATTTTTATTTAATATAGAGACAATTTTCCTACGAAAATGTGAATCTAATTTACCTTGGTGTGTGTTGCTGATGCTGAACCGTGAAATATAGTTAAATTGGAAAACATCAAAGGCCGAGGGGGGGCGAGTCCGAATTTTTTACGATCTGGATAAAAAATGTTCTATTTTTATTAGATTTTCAGGACTTTTTTTTAATAAATTTTAATGTTTTTTTTTACCATTTCGCATTTACTTTTTATATATATTCGTCCCCGACGAAGTTGGCAAAGTTCACTGACGGGGTGGCAAATGGCACCCCAGCCCCTCCACGAGCGGGAGGCCCGTTCGAATCACGGATTACCATGAGTTCAAAATATATACTGTCAGTACCTGCATTGGTAACAGCCATTTCAGTTTACTATAATTTATAAGGACTCGCTCTGTTTTACTGTACGCCCATTTACGAATATCTAGAAATGTTCGCTATCAGCTAGACAGAAAAGTAATAACAGAAATATGAAATTTACGTAAAATTTGGCAGACTAGAGAAATGTAAAGTTAAAGATATTTAGAAAAATTTAGATGATGGCACTGAACACTAATTATCTGTGGAAATTTTATCGAGAACTGCATCAGGATATAATATTATATAAAGGTAAAGTTTACTTTGAGACTTAACTATATAGACAATTGCAATGTAGTAAATTTCCAGTCAGAATATTACGCATTACCGTGCTGAAATTGAAAATTTAGCCTAAACCATTATCATATACACATTATACACTGATGCGCTATATACAAAAGGTCAAATTGGGGGACCACTCTTCCGATCTGGAGATATATGAAACCCTAATTCTCGTGTTCAAATTTGAAAATTATTATGCTTGTAGATTTAGCAAAATCCTAGATTATGCACGTAGGGCAATATATATTTTGTTGGAAAAAGAGAGTACC
>JAQFYR010001110.1:0-10736 GCA_034694985.1 Campodea silvestrii
CCCGGACCTTACGCAGGCAAGATTTTAGAGGTTGTTGTCAATAAAATATAAATATTGAAATTGAATAATGATAATAAAGGTATACATTTGTATACGCCAATATTTTATGGAATCTACAAATAAGGTGTCGGGATTGACTCCGAAATCCAATGAAACGGAAGTTAGATAAATATTTAAGTGGACCTATGCCATCTGAGATCGAAGGTGGAGGGATTATTTCAAAATAGAGCGTAAAATGACTTATGTTAACTATTTAAGAGTGAATATGTTTTGTGGAATATTGCTAAAGTTAGGGGGATATAGAAAGAAACGGAAAGAATTTGTTTAGAAAAAAACCAAAAGCAGGTGATCAAAAGACTCTGTTCTGAAATCCGTAGTCGAAATTGCAGCGTTTGTCATCAAATATTATAGTTAGGAACGATTTCCAGCAAGGTCGTAGATACCACTTTGCTAAGGGAAGAGTTTTGTTGGCGATTTTATAAATTTTCCGTGAAATTTATATATGAAAAAGCCCGAGTGCAGCGAAAGCCGATATTTCTATGTTCTTTTGGTCAAAACATGCTATATTTTCACCAGTTTAGAGAAATTTATGTGTAATTTTCGTTATTTTTTTATTTTATTTTATTGATTAAGGTGGGAGTCGAACCCCCAAAAACCTCTTATATGCGGCCTGGATTTCCAGTACTTATCTCGAAAGGACAGAAGACCAAACGCGCAAAAATGGATTAAAAATATTCCAAGAGCACTAATAAAAATCGTCCAGAAGTGCAAACTGCAAATAAAGTAGGGTTAAGGCTTGCAATTATTTAGACCCTTATGAAACTTACATACTTTTATATGTACAAAGCATCTATGAAAAATACACATAATCAAAAAATCATTATGTTAAACACAATATATTTATGTTTTCGGAAGCTGCTGACAGTTTGTAATTGTGTAGTCACAATACCCGTTTCAAGGGGGACTAGGGGAGCTGTAGCCTCGTGTCTCCAAATTTAGGGGGACCGCAAGCAAGACAATAAAGAATAAAAGTATGTAATATGCAAAAAATTGAACATTTTATAATTGATCTTGAAATTGAATAAAAAATAGCATTCTTAGGTATGAAAACGTGAAAAACTTTCGCCTTCGCTTCGCTCAGAAATATTTATACGCCTATTTAGGCTACACATTGCAGTTCAAGTTTAAAAGCAGCACAATGGCTGGCCACACTGCTTATAATATTACCGTAGTTCAGAGCACTTTGCAACTGATCACATTTAATGTATTTTGTATTTTAGATCTTGTAGCTAAGGTCGAGTTTGAGCTCTGATCGTGTACACACGAGTGGCTCATTTGGACTCGTGTAGCGGGATGATTGTAAGTAAATATACAGGGACAGGGCTTGGTTGTCGTGTAAATTTCTGCAGATTTAATGTAATCGATAGTCCATTATAAGTTATACTTGCGATGCGTATAATGGAGCGTTTCTCCTGATCTTGAAAACACATAGAAGAAAATCAGAATAAATCAGTAAAATTAGTGTGTAATTATTATGGCAGTTTTGGACAACCGTTTGTACCTGCATGTATTACTAGTTAAAAGTTTGAGGAATACCCTTAACATGACACATAATAAAACATGTATTAACGTCGAAATAATTTATGGTGGAAATTTATTCGAGTTTGCTCGTACAGTTGCTTGTTAACAAAAAGCTTGACCTCTGCTCGAGTAAAAATAGTAGAACTCGAGCTCGTAATAGCTCTTTCACACTAACAAGCTTTGAGCTCGCCCATGAGATCAGTCAACGGCAGCACTAGTCTTGATTGCATTAATCTGAGTCTCGGTTTGAAAGGCTCCAAACAGTCCAAGTTTCAGAATGTTGGCGGGAAATACGCCAGATGTTTCGAAGAATGGTTTATTAGTGATACAAAACTGAAAAATGGTTTTAAAAAGTCACGAAATAATTGTTTTAAATCAAAACAAATCGTCAAATGATGATGACAATATACCTGATTAAAGTCGAGATATTCGTTATTTATAAATTTAAGTGGCACCCTCGTCTAGATTGAACTTTAAAGAGTTTCGGTCTCGTTTGGACTTTCGAAACGAGATGACACTTGGGACTAGTCTCGTCTGGCGTCCATCACTATACCACAGACTCAGTCTAGTCGAACCTACTCTAAGTCTTGATTTGATAATTTCCAAAATCTGAAAGTTCAGGAGTTGTTTTTATTATTATTATTAAAAATGTGGAAATAACAAAGCTGTTATTGATATAAAGCATAAATAAATTAGGGAAAAGGTAAAAACAAACAAATAAAACCCTCTCCCTAAAAAAACGACTAAAACTTTTTTTTAAAAAAAAGTTAAAAAGTACCCCTCCCTAGCCCAATTTATTAAAAAAATGGGAGAAACCAGAGTGAATTACTGCTGATATAAAAGTTCAGAATTTCAAAACCCTTAAATCAAGTCTCGATCTCATTTCGATATTTCTAGTTTCGATATTTCTGGTTTCGATATTATTGGGTCAGAAAGTTTCCTTATTGATTGAGACTTAAGGACTTCTTGTTTTGTGTTTGATAAAATTGCCCAAATAATAGATTCAGCTGTTTCAAACAAAATATTAAAATAAAACATGACAGGGGTTTTCTTAGAAATATTCTCAAATAGTAAAAGAGTAGTTACATTGAAATTCTTGTTACCATAATAGGTATAGTATTTTTTTCTATTTTATTCTTGTGCTGCTGTATTAATAATTATATTTCATAATTATTACTTAATCTATATACTGTTCAATACTACCATTATCAGTTGTATTGAGCGTACACGGTGTTATTTAATAGCAAATGCCATATTTACCCTGCACGGTAAAGCAATTTCCTTCTGCATAGTGAAATAGAAAAAACGTCGTATACACTATAACCTTGAAATGAAAAAAAAAAACAGTCATTGTCTTTACGGAAAAAAATACCAGATAAAATACTTGGACAAAAATTGTCATGTACGACAATAGATCTCGAACTTCTATAAGATCGAGAATATATATATTTTTTTTAAATAACGTGTACCTTTTCTATTAGTACCATGAGCGTTCCAAATATTCAGTTTTATGGCACATATTGTGGCGGCTCCCGCCTGCTCGACCTGCCTTCTCCCGGTAGTTGTAACAACTTCGCACCGCCGCGAGTATAAAAGGCCAGGATCGCCCGACTACGTTCTCTTGGAGCAAGAGCAGCCCTCCCCTGAACATCTCTTCAAGACTTCCCTCCCCAACCCCCAGAGTGGCGACGGTAACCCCAGTGTGCCCGAACACCAAGGGTGGCGACGGAAACCCCAATGGGCCGAACCCCCCGTGTGGTAGTGGTAGCCCTAAGGCATCCAAACCCCTGAGGTGGTAGAACCCCAGAGGTCCCAAAACCCCAGCGTGGTAGTGGTAGTCCCAGCGCACCCAAACCCCTGTGTGGTGAATGGAACCCCAGTGTAACCCAAACCCTTGTGTGGTGAATGGAACCCAGTGTAACCCAAACCCCAAGTGGGGCGGTTGGAACCCCAGTGTGCCCATACTCCAATGTGGTGATTGTGCCTCCCGGTATTCTCTCATTTGCGCGCAAGTGCGAAACATTTCATTTCCGCCTACTGCTTTTGCGCTCAAATACATAACTTCTTTTGCGCTCGGATGACCGCTGCATTTGCGCCCAGATGATACTACAAATGCGCTCGCATTATCATCAGGCCGCGAAAGAAGCGGTCTTACATGAGAAGACCACAATTCTATTGTCTTAGTATAAAGTTTTCGTTCTTCGAAGTTTTCATATTTAAATTGTCCAGTGCTTCGTGCACTTCTGCGTGCTTTTAAACGGCAAAATGCACAATTTCCTGTCCTTGATATCTATCAAACTGGAATCTGCAACGGAAGTAGTAGTACGTAATTCTTGACAGATTATTTTATTCGGCTGTATGGATATATCATCTATCGCTTTTCTCTTACAGGCTGTTCGCAACATCTGATTCTGATTTTTTTGTGATCGTTTTTGAGGTTATGATTCATTGACGTATGAGTACTTATAATTATTTCCTGCAATATTAAATAAACTTTGTCACCTGTCATCATTACACCACCAGGAACGATCCTTACCCTCGGTTTTAAGAAACGTAGGGTATTCTTTGACAGAACATATCCCCGTTACTCTATTACCATATTTTGCTACAACACGAGCCTTCCGAAACTTAAAACCATCCACAACGCACATTTCCTTGATTACTTTCAATAAATTTTAACTCATCCATTACTTCGGTCATATATATTATCTTTGTACTGTTATAAAATTCCAATAAATCACAAATACAGAACAGTGAAATGAGTCGTCATAGCTCACACTCTCCTAACTCTCCTATTTGAACGTTAATCATAAAGTGAGCGCGAATGACTTTTTATGTAGTTGTGACTCTTAATGTAGTGCGCGCTTTTGTTATATATTCGTATATGAATATGGGCGCTTATGTTATCACTATTTTCATTATTGCGCGCTAATGAAAGGTAACCGTGGCTCCCATGTGACCGGGGCTGATACCCCGTGTCCTCCCCTGAGTGTGGCCACGCCCGACCCCAAGGTTCGGGGTGGTCAGAACCCCATTAAGCCACAAACCCAGTGAATCTTCATGAAGAGAAGAATTTTAGTGTTAGTGTTTATTTTCCATTGTACATACGTTTTACTTCAGTTTTGTTTATTTTGATTGTTTGTGGAATAAATCCACTTTATTTTCCGAAACTTCTATTATTCATTATGCACCCAGGGTTGGTGCAAACTGACTGTTAAAAATTAAAAAGTCATATACACTTCATACGAGAATTTACAGAGTCACCCTAAATATTTGAATAATACACTGGTCAATGTCTTCTCTGTAATGCAGTGATTGTTAATTTATTCACCATGATATGTTTCGCACATTGTGCATCATGAGATGTATGACATTAGACGTGTAATGATGACTAGACATTAGACAACAGATCACATTCTAATAGACTGATTATGTTTCAAGTTCCACAAATGCCCCTTTGCAGTTTCGGCTTCTTTAACGTCACCACTTCATTATACAGTACATCAAAATGATCGTCGTTTCATTGATGACGTTACCTCCTTGGTTCTCTCGTCGTATAATTATGAAGAATTGTTATAAATTGATGAAAGTACGTAATAAAAAAATTAATATATTGCTTAGCTAATTAATGAAACTTTCATTTTTAGAGCTGGCAAGATGTCATCTGGTCATAGGAAGAAGAATTTTTTTGGTCAGCTTACTATTTCGGATTCAGAGGCCAGCGATGAGGAAGATGAAGGAACGAGTGAAGAAATTTCGGACGATACATTTGCTGGTAAAACTAAACAATAGAAATAAGTAGTTAAATACCATTATTACGACATTAGGTGTATAAATACTGTATATTAGTAGCAATAGTAGGCCACTGTTCAATTCCTTTCTAATAACATCGGGTTTACAAGGTTATAGAATATTGCCCCGCTTTGTCCATTTCAAGTTACAAATCAAATGTAATGCCCTAGAAATTTCTTCATTTTGCTGAAGCGGAATCAAATAGTTTTAAATATCGTCCATCTAAAAATATGTTACTGTAATCTTACTTTAATTGTATTTTCCAACTAATGACTTTGTATAAGTACTAAAACTTTGCAAAATACTGATCAATGTTTTGGTAGTCCGCTATAAATTATAAGGGAATGGACATTCAATCAAAACTTATAGTGCATTAATTATTTAATACGACATTGTTATTTATACAACATAACAGAAAATTTCAACTCCCATCATTGCTGTATCAAATATATTGTAATTTACGATTTTGTCTAAAACAGCTGCAGCTGTCCAAATGAAAAAAAAATTCTTTATTTTGGCAGATTTCCGAAAACAATCCGCAAGTGTACTTCTCTCTCGAAGGTTTGCTTCTTTGTTATACAAGCAGTGGCTATGCACTATGAAGAATGGGCAATTACTAATACCCAAGGTAAGGAAATATAACGGTGAAAATTAATTTCTGAACTGCAGCAGAACATTTCAAAGCCCATGCAGACGGTCTATTTCACTATAAAATTTGGATCCATGCAAGTGGTATTCAACTGGTACTCATGCATACATAAATTGGATATAGCATAATAACAATTTTTCATCGCATCCAACAGGTTGTATCTTGAATGACATAGAACGTGTTTGATTTTTATGTATGTCCCCCCGACAAGTTGGATAGTGAGATAGCATAATTATTCATCTCCACTTGCATCCATATTGCAACCACTTGCATCCACATGCAAACGACAGTATAGCACCATCCAATCAGACTGCTTGTTTACATCACATGACATTCTCATAAAAATAGCGTGAACTAGAAGAGTAAAGTTCCGTATGGATATTATCAATACCTTCTTTGAAAAATACGTTTCAAATGAATTAAAGAGATAACTACGTGAATAAGGGAACAAAGCACTAAATCTGATCCTCATGAGACCATAAAGTTGGTTCGTTTACCTGATGCACACTAAACGTTGCTCGCAAAATACTCCGGTTTTAAAGATTTGTAACTGTGTGTGAAGTGAATTCTGATAAGTAAAATAGCCCAAAATTAGTTGTTCTATACTTCCGGGGAAATGCAATAAATCGAAATTAATATTATTGTGATATTACATCATTTTCAGGGCGCGTCCAGCTACAACAATAGTTCAAAAAGTAAGTTAATCATACCCTTTGAGGATTCACTTTATGGAACAGACTGGTTTCGGTATTTCAAAATAAAAATTAAAAAAGAATGACCAGGAATTTGAATATAGCGCTATTAAGAACAATTATTCAATACATGACGCGCCGACAACAAGTCATTAATTATCCCCAATGTCGTTGAGTTTGTGTTTTGTTGGGTGGTTAGGTGGGTGCATTCCTAGGCGACGTTTCTGTCTTACAACTGTTGACCAGATTTGAAATTTGTAAAGCAGTTTCATTGTTGCTGTCATGAGTTAACTACGGCCAATTTGCTTACCATTGATATTAAAGAATAGCATATTTCAATAATTATTTTTGAGGACTGAAGGGTATCACGGGCATTAATCGAAGCTTCTCAGCACCAAAGGGGAAAGGGAAATGGTATTTTGTCGCAACCGATTATGTACGAATGGATTGAAAAATATAGAAGTGGCAGTCAATTACTCTCATACCAAGCAGTCCACTGAAATTTAAAAATGCTCTGCTTCTTTCAATCCATTTGTAGAAACTCCTACTTGTGACATATGACAATTTACTAACTGTCATGAATGACAATTTTCAGCTTGAATTTTACTTTTGATATTTTTTATTTTAACGCATAATTATTGTGCTATGTGATCCTGATAATGCCCTTGATGGGGGAAACCAGGTCGAATATGCAATAAATAACACAGTGAAGGATATATACATAATATTGCTTAACTTATCAGTAATTCTGAACTCTGTGATCTCGGAATGAATTTAGGCCTAATTTATATTATTCCTTTTTCAGTTTCTTGTCCCTATATTGTTAACAGGATTAGCTGTATTTTACATTCGGTTTTTCTTTGAAGCACCTGCCAGTACAGAAGATCCCATGCAATTTAAGTTAAATAAACACAATTCCAAGAAAGTAATGGTTCACAGTTCATTCCAACAATTGGAAAGTGCTACATCTTATTTGGAAGAAAACGCACAACCTTTTTATGTTGGCAATTCTGAAAACCTTAACGACGACCTCACCAGTTACAGCGAGAAAAATTACGATAATTATTTGGAAAACTTGGTTGCAGGAATAGGAGCTATTGATTCAACATCTAATTCCATCACAGGAAGATTTTCAATATTCACACCTAGAAGTCCTGCTTTCGCAGTTAACATCATAAGTAATCTCTATTTAAAGAATCTTAGAGACGTACAGCAGTGTAGGAAAGGCATCGGCAAAATTGTCACGTTTATAAAACCTTTACCACGTGGAATAACAGTAAGTACAAAATAAGAACGTAATTATTAAGTTTTTGTAAATGACATTGTTGCTAACTTACATTTTACTGGAATCTTTGTAATAAACAGTTTCATTAATAATATACAGTTTATACATTTACAGTATCCGTGTAAACAAAAACGAATTTGTTACCTTCTCTGTATAATTCTAATTATTTAATTAGGGTAACCGGTTTCACATTCAGCAAGGCATCATCAGATCTGATAAATTATCATAGAGAAATTCTAGCTGATAGTGAGATATGATAGCGAAATTCTCGCCGTGGTAATTTATTGGGTCTGATGATACCTTGTTGAAGGTAAAAAAAAACCTGTTGCCTTAAATAAATAACTAGTATTATTCATATAAGATAAGGCAACAAAATTCGTTTTGATTTACACCTGTACTGAAACCACTCTGTAATCTTTGAAATCGTGAAGATACACTTACACATTTTGGGTATCAGATAGAGAGGACTTCAACTCGGACCTCACAGTCAAATGTAGTATTTAAAAATTCAATGGTACTACACACTTTCTCATTAACTGGGAAATTAACGATATGTACATTGACCAGTGAAACGTCAGAGTGCGACTTGTAGTCACATTTTCCCAGGACTCAGAAAAGTATCATAAAATAGTATATTTTGATAAGAAATTTCGGTCCTCACTATGCTCGGGTTTTCCATGCGTACATTACCACATAAATTAATAAATCCTCTCCAAAACCCACCCCTTAGCATAGTCGCAACGGCCTTGAACTGGGACAATCTACGGAGACGAAGACTACAGTTTTGCTTCGTCGATGAGCTTTTAATAGTTGCTGACGAAAGTTCTTTGTTAACTGGTCCAAGTGATTTCCCTCTATTTCTCGATTCAGTGTTGATGTCAGCAACCTTAGGCCTACCATCCGACCTTTTACAGTTTCGACAACGGAAACAGCGCCATTTAGCGTAACTTTAACTCGATCTGCATTATTTTTGAACTCTTGCTGATGTTGTAGACAGTTATCCGCTCGGTTCTTGATCGGAGACTGGAAATCATGGAACAATTTTACTTCGCGGTATTGTTTAAGATGATTTACCAGTTTTGATTCATCTCTGAAGCCCAGTACCGGATTAAGGTTACCTCGGGCCCTAGGCTGAACAATGAAATGGGGCCCCCGTACTACCAACATTTTCAGAATGAGATAGAAATTTTCGAATATTTTATTTGTACAATACTGTAGAAAAATAATGTGCAATTGTACTGTTTTGAGCAATGTGAAATACTATTTAATGGAGACACCTCAAATAAATAAATTATGAACGAAATTTCCAGATGATATTTTTTGCATTAGCAGAGATTTTCAAAACTACTCTCCTGAGTCCTGACTATCAGCCGATATGTCATTAATCTGAGCAAAATTCTTATTTAAAAACGGATTTTTTCCAAACATCAAATAAGCTGATGCATACAGAAGACCACGCAGAAATTCAATTATCTCATTATAATTCACATAATAAAAACAGTGTTAAAAGTCCATGAAAATTGTATTTCGCTGATTATCTTGAAATATTGTAGCCTTGCGATGAAGTATATTGATTATTGACCCTTGCCCAGACACTGCCTGCTTTAGAATCATTTTCAGAATTATCAGGATTTCGATTGTCTGACAGGCATAAGGATTTCCTGCAATGCGAAATATAAAAATATGTGGTTTTAAATACGAATTGCAATAAATAATAAAAGTAATTAGAACCTAGTAAAATTTGGAAACGATTTACAACATTTTAGTGTATACACTTCCGTCAATACTTAGATACAATTTGCAATAAAAACTGCAGTTTGAGATCCGATTTTTTGAATACTTTTATTGTCCTATCCGTATAAATAAGGCATGAGAAAAAATCAATTTTTTTAATCACAAACATGTTTTGAATAAGAGTGACTTCAGAACCACTATGATAGATTGATAGTGTCTTATTTCCGGAAAATGGGTGACACAAATTTTATTGGCATTCAAAACTGGTATTTTCTTATAGTATATATAGTATTGGAAATTCTAATTTAACCTCGTCCTTATTTATACATCTATTGTTTCGAACTGTTTCTTAATGAAAGACTTTTCGCAGATAAATGAATGGTGTTTACCAGGGAAATAATCTTAATATTCTCTTCAACTATACAGAAAAAAAATCCCTGGAATGCATCCTCATATAATACATTAACTTATACTTATCACATTATTGTTTTATCGTGTTTAAGAAGGTTAAAATTTACAAATTAATTTTAGATTAATGCGAAAAATATGAAACTTCCAAAGATGAAGGAATGCCTTCCTCGATATATCTTAGGCAGTAAGCAGTTTAAGCTCTTTGCTAAATTAAGGGCCCTGCTGTAACATCTTGTCAGTCCATGCCTTTAACCGGTGTCAGCTAAACGAACTACTTCAGAGAAACTTTTGTGTATTCGAATCTGCCACAACTTGAGACACTCAGACACATGACCCATTTTCCGATAATATAATAAAAAATGCCGATAATCATTATTTTTTAAACAAGCATAAATTTTAATAATAATAAAAAAATTCCTGTTTCCTAAAAATTTGGGCCTCGGAAAAAAATTGGGAGCTGAATTTCTATTTATCATACTTTTATAGATAAAAGCTGTTTCTTTTTCGCTATGAAAACATGTAATATCAGAACAACATGAAAACTAAATAAATTACAATATCGAAAAAAAAAAAAAAAAAAAAAAAAAATAAA